>VBVR01003430.1:0-17739 GCA_011638315.1 Tetramorium parvispinum
GATCTACAACTTTTGTCTAAAATATTTTTCAAAATTTTCAATATTTATTAAGATAAATATAAAAAATCATTTTTATGGGTTTTTCATGGTTTTCCCCATGACAATCAAATTTGCGCCAATTTTCACTATCATATCTGTGATCAGCGCATCAAAATACATAAGTATACACAGTTTCAAAAAGATCGGAGGTATGGGCTTTTCGGAAGTTTATCCCATAATAATATAAAAATAAAATCATATCGCGCCAAATTTCGGATGTTATTATATATAATCATATAAAATTATATATTTTATCAAATCTTTTCACATCTAATTATATATACCATATTTACAGCTGATCATATTACCCATAATACCCATTTTTTCTCAAGTACTACTTTTGAATATAAATCAATATTATGCGTTAACTATCTAGGAAAACTCATGAAACTTTAGTCTTTTTTATCTCATTTATTATTGAATCGTTTTGCGAATATATCTTTTCTGAAGCGCCGAGATGTAACAATTTCATTTTTCATTCCTTTATTATAGTTACGGAAAATGCGACGAACGTTAATATTTTAACAAAATGAAATACTATCCGTAAAAATGTTATCAACGAAATACCTACTAAATGTTTTGCCGTAATACAGTCGCTTGACGCCGAATAGTAACGATGTTTGGTACGTGTTGCAGTAGTATTTCATGAGATAACTGACAGCACGTGACAGCGTGCAGTCGATCTCTGTATCAACATATATATGGCACTTGCAACCTCAACTACTGGCATGTATCTCTCTACTGTGTCCCAGTTATCTAAAATATTTACAATTTCATATTTACAAAATGACAAATTTACAAAAAAGTGTAAAGGCGATATATCTATATACGTATTTGTGATTGCGTGTTTGACGAACTCTTAGGAAATGATTTTGTATATAGTCTCCGTTACGTAAAGAATTTCGTCATGACGTACTGTCAAAGCTACGAAACATTTATTATTATTTACAAGATATTCTCTTCGAAGTTTTATTAAACGAATTAGGTTTTATTTAATTATAGTTAATATGAAAAAGAGATTTAAATATCCAGACATTTCTTAAAACATTAAATATATGTAACCATAAGACTAACTATAAAACGTGACATTTTTTTTTTCTAAAAAATATATTGGATCAAATCTCTTTTCAATATTGAATAAACAAAAAATTTAATCCTTTTATGTGTAATCTAGTAACTATTTTTTATATTTATTTTAAAATGACGCTGCGTGTATCATGTTTTTTCTTAAAGTTTAAAATCTTATACCCCTAAAACAGACCGTCAAATTAAGAAAAGTATCATATCAATATCATCAATGAAAAGTATTATAATTGAAAATCTATAATTTCTTGTAAAAAATCCTACGGCAACTTTCTATTTCGAAGGTATATCTTATATAATCATTAAATCATTAACAAGCAATTGTATAGATATATTATTTTTTTCTCTCTTCAACATATATTATCACGTCTCGCAATTTAGATACAAAAAACGAAGGAACATCGAAACGAATAAGTCTGTTGCAATTTATAGTGCCGTTCACAAGACACATAGCAGAAGTCTCTAATTTTTCTAGAGTCCAAGAGCTACATATTTCTCCCGTCGATTGAGACTGGGATTCCGCCGGGGCACCGGATCGATGTGCGCCGTTTAGCGCGACCCCATTGTCCCTTTGAAAGCATCCCGACGCTCGCAGCTGCAACGTCAGATTGGGGTGCTTCGGTTGCACCTGCAGCGTCGTATGTACCGTCGCGCGCGGGTCAATCGTTCGCCTCATCAAGCGGGAATGCCCCGGCGACGTCGCTTGTTAACAACGACGTCGCCTTCGCAAACGAACACGCGCGCCCTGACCCTCGGATAGATGTATCATATATTAAACAGTATATGTACGCTTGATGTACATAACGTCCGTATATACATTTCCGCAATCGACCGTGCAAGCTCGCCTATCGGCGAGCCGCTTCGCTCCAGAGATTGCTCTTGATGCACCGAGCGTCTGTGAGCCTCTATCATATCTACATATATTAGATATATGTATGTACGTGTATCTCTAAATGTATAAATTAGTGCGGATAGCATTACGGGATACGATTACAGGATATGTATCCAATTTCGTTTGAAATTCCATTCAGACATCGCGCGAATGGATTTAACGCTAAGAAGAAAGATATTGGAAAATTGCCTTTAATTGTCGTTCACTTTCTGCATGCGATTTTATTTCATATACATTTTACATTTATTTATGGCAATAGCGTGTTATACATTTATTTGCGTCAATCATGTCGAAAATCAAATTCTTCAACTCGATTGACATAACATTAAAATCGATCTGTCCATCAAAATATGAGTTTTAATGAGAAACAAATCTATACATATATATATAGAATCCGAATTATTGATGTATTGTACACTTTTTGGAAGCCACTTGATCCATAGAAGCGACGTTCCGTAATCGGAAACGATTACGGGATATACACGTACATGTATAATGACGAGCAATCGCAAATCCATGAAATCATGAGCATATGATCAAACAATGCTTGACCACGAATGCTATCCCGGTGTAGAGCAATTCTCACGCGGAATCATGTGTCAACGAATATTGTTTAACTTATAGCATCGACATTGACTTACACACAAGCGACGAGATCACGCATGTCCGCTCCCAAGTCGATGTCAATTACACCTGTTGCAACGCTTCTATTTACATGTTCTCTGACTGACGAAGCCGCAATCTCGACGATTTGTGCATTCGTAAACGTCTCGCAACCGTTTAGTATTGCGCGCGTTGCATCGGACGTTCCTCTTCAGGCAAATAACTCGAGTAGGTGGGAACTGCCTTTATGTGCAGTCGCACTTTATTGCACGACTATCGCTTTCACGCTTCCCGCGACGAGAGATTCATCCCTTTACCCATTTGTCTTATCACCGACAATTCTAGCTACCGACAATTTGTCCCATAGGCACACTTGACGCAGTACACAAATTTAGTGCACATATGAAACGACCGTTATACGGAAATTTAATGGAACGCGTAGTCGCAAAAGCGGATTTTATGGCCAAAGAGCGAATATTAAAGCACGTTCTGCAAACACTAAAGATTATCTCCATATTTCAATTATTATTTTCCCATTTAAGTGAAATAAAGAGAGGAAAAATTGTTTTAATTTTTTCATACACTTAATTAAAGATAATCACGATAGCGAGAATCAGCTTTGATGCGAAATAATTTTTATCGTAATGAACGTACATGCGTTCACATGCACATACGGTGGATTTACAAACAGAGGGTAAAATCGAATGAATGGGCCATTGTGATGTCGAGTTTTAATAGCTCCCCGAGCGGCGGAATGATGTAATGTCGAAGAATGGGTAAGGGGAATCTCTTGAGCAATAATTCTCGCAATCTCGTAATTATTCCTGAAGCCTATTGTATTCCGGCGCACCGGGTCGAAGCCTAACCGAGTTAAACGGCAAGCATAAGGGCGCGCATACCCGAAGTGGAAATTACAGAGCGAAACGCGTACTTTACAACGAGCACTTACCCCGAAGAACCGCCCCCCCCCTTTCCCCCGGTTTTACATGCGAACCGCACGAAGCTCGCTACTACCAAATTAATTTTGAACAATTAATCGACGAAGTGTTTAATTTCCTAGTCTTCTAAGGCTTTTAAGGTAGCAAACATCGTTATTTAAAAAAACCGAATAATTAAAGTAATAAATCCAACTTTTTCTATAATAAAAAACTTTAAAAAGAAAACACGTGTGACTTGTTAAAGCTCAAATAAAAATAAACTAATTTTTTTGCGCGATTTAAAACTTTGTTTGAAGTTTAAAATAGCATTATTATTGCAAAATTATATCATTTAAAATATCATTACAAAATATTAATAACATGCGTATTTATACGTATTTATCCCTGTGAAATATCGGCAATTAGATAACAATAAATTACAAATTATAGAGTACAATAGTCATTTAGCTCGTTTTTAATTGCAATCTTATTAGAGCTTGTATAAAAAGTTAACACTGTAATTATGCGAATATTAACATAATACCACTCATATCGGAAATTTAATCTTGGCCATTTTACAGAACCTGCACTTCCAACTCTCGTGAATTATTGCGATAAACGCGCTGGCCAGAGCGTGGCACACTTCCGACGTCGTGTTTATTGCAACCGCCAAAATGTATCTCGATCGTAAATTGGATAGCCGAAGAATAATATTTTTAACTTCTTATCGCAATATCGCCAGCACTAATACGCCAGCCGATGTTGACGACTGATATTTCCTCGGTGGCGCGGCACCGAGATGAAACCCTCCTCGCACGCTCGAATCCCACGTCGCGCTCCCAACCGCTAAATTTTCCGGTGAGATTTACCGTGTAGCATGTACCGGAAAGTGTCGCGGACCGGTGGCGCGTTTTGTGGTGAAAATATTTGCCACGGCTTTTTCAATGTTTTTTCCAGTCGCGTATGTGTGCATGTACGTATATGCACGATATCGGCGCGTGATGCGACCGTCCACACGAATGGAATGGACACATACGGATGTACGCACAGATGTGTGTACATATATGTGTCTTATCCATGGCAGTGGAGGGCGTCTCTTACTGTCGGGTTTATCTCCATTGTTTTTCCGACGAATAAACGCTAACGTTCTCATTTATTGCTTCCCTCTTTCCCCCACGACGCCATGTCAAGATAGTAAAAGTCTCTTAAACTACGATGGGATCTCCCAGGAGTAACTGAACGTTGTGGGTTTTTCGATTTTGCAAACGTGTTTCGGTAGACCCGTTTCCCCGTCGAAACTCGTCGATTCAGATTCGAATTACAAATACTGTGGCATCATTATCCTATCGAAAAACCAATTATCTTACGGAAAAAAAATTCTAAAAATAATTCGTGTCGTAAATAAAGATAAGAACTTTTATAGTGGTATAATTAAGTGACGGAAATGACCGAAATAAAATGACAATTTAAAATTGAGAATCTAACATAATCGATAAATAAATTGTATGCAACACAATAATCATTGACGATTGAATTTCTATTTTGTCGCCATGCAAGTATGAGAAAATTGCTTTTGAAAATTGATTGCCCCAATTTTGTGAATCAGATCCACGTCATGAAATAGAAATTAATTTGTAATTAGGTCAGCCAATCGGCGAATGCTCATGCAAAGTACTTCTTTTTATAGCTGTAAGAGCAAAACCGCCGTATAGTTGCAAGTATACTTGCAACTTGGTCGCACGTGATATCATTTCTTTCCCCACGTCTCCCATTTCATTAAACTTTTTCCCATAAAGAAATTATAAATTACGACTAACTCGTGTTATTTCGCAAAGTGAAGAAATTATCCGCAGAATTTATCTGTTTATTGAAAATGCGATAGTCCTGCTAATTAAGAATGCTTTGTTAAGCTTCAGTATTCATTAGCTCTTGTGATGTGCAGATACATTTTTAATGAAAATAACAGTATTTTCATGAAAAATGTATCACAGATAAAATGAGATAATTATATTTCGCATTATTAACCATAATTTTAAATAAGCGATACTGTGAAATTATGAGGATTTTGTTTCAAAATTCATAATGGCGTACGTTTTAACAAGCTCGTGAGAGATAACCGGACAATCCCTTTTTTTTGCTTTGAATGTTCGCTACGCTGGCGCAATTTATACTTCGCATTATAGAATTACGCGATTATCAACCGTCATAAAATTATTCCGAACTCGCGCACTGAAAACGATAAAATTACGTAATTTAACAAACGAAAGCGCAAACACAAGAAGATTTACAAATAGAAAATTAAAAAAAAACTGCTTTCATGCTTTTATACTTTCAATGTCATGTCTTTATAGAAACATTCTACAATCATTTTTATTATTCTTTTCTCATAAATATAATAACGAATATAAAACTCATAGCTTTTTGTGACGCTGTTAATTTAGAATCTTGAGAAAAAAATCAAAATTATAAAACAGTTCCTTTTAGACTATGCCTTCAATCGCGAGAGCCACGCAAATCTTTCATTAATATCCGTGAAAAAAAGCTCGCAGAAACTCGCGTCCGCTATTCCGCGGCAAACTTAGTATTGCGCGTCCCACTATTTGCTATGCCAGCCAGAAAATTGGAGAAGTTTCCGCATTCCGTCGGGATTTCCGCGCGGATTTCGGGCGCACGTGTACCGATTTCCGAAATATTCATACATATTGGCGCCGAATGTCGCGAAATTTATACGCGGCACATCGGCCGAATGTAATGCCCGCGAATTTCTCGTGTGCATCCCGCGCATCAGAGCGCACATAATCACGCACCGTATACCCGCGTCCTATACGAATGTGTGCAGCTAATCGTAAGAGGCACGGTAGAAATGTTCGATGTGGCTTTCGTTACGAATAAAAAATAGACAGGATTTGTCGGAATTTATCTCCATTCGAATGCACTGACATTTTGAAAAAATACTTCTCAATCTCAATTTTTCTTTCTTTTTTACTACGATTTACATGTATTTACATGTCTTTTGCTAATTCGATTGATGCGATGAAAATATCTCGATGAAAAATTTCTATCAAGGTTATTTACCGGGTATATATATTACGCATACAAGATTAAAGAGCCACATCAAACAACAAAAGAGCTACGTTCAAAAATGTATTTTACAGTGTAAAGAATATTTTCAAATCACATCAAGCGTTTTCTTTAGCAATATTTTTACTCCAAGTGGTTCCACATCGACCACTACAAAAGACAGAAAGATTTCAACTTCGATATGGAGAGAAAAATGATTGATGTACGGAGTTAAAAAAAAGTTTCATCTTTGTTTAAAACTTTTTGAAGATCTCCTTTTTGAACTCGCTCTTTTAGAAATTGAGCTACAATTCTTTTTCATCGCGCTATCATGATTCGAAATAAAAAGGATTTAAAAAATAGATTCTTAAAATAGTTTTCGAAAGTCACTTTGCAATTATTTCTCGCAAAATGTACCTATAAAGTTTATATTTTACATTTTTACCAGCGATACAAAATATTACTAGTAAGTTACTTAATATTGAGTTATCGAGCTTCTCGTAACTTTTTAAAAACTAAAATAAAAAAATTAGAAGCAAAAAATTAGCAACTAATTTTCATATTTTATTCATTACGTTGTGATAATTTGGATCAGATAGCTTATACATATAGGGAGATATATAGAGCTATCTGTATACTTCGAGACTTTCGAGTATCGATTTAACACGTCTTTTTTAAGAGTGGATACAAAATATTCCTTTAATTTTGTGAAAGATACGGAATATGTTTTGAATATATATCTTTTTAAATCAACTATCCTTTCGACATTTGCCATTTTTTATGCTGTGATACAAACAAAAAATGTAACGTTTATTTGTCACATCGGAAGCTCGGATAATGAGCCAATAGGCTGAAACAACAATGTTGAACAGTATTCGAAACACTGGCTAATTCGGGAGAATCGCCGAATCTGCGGTAACAAGACAAACGATCGTGCGTGAGTGTGGGTTCCGATCATCGAGTGAATGTCAGACTCGCGATGCCTACCGCCGAAACTAAATCCAGACGGACTGCGGGATGAAGCGATCCGGCTTTCCACGCGCCGCACCATTTCCTTTTGAATAGACAAATGGAACGTGCTCGTTGGTCGAACGTGAAACACGTATAGTGGCAAATTATTCACTAGAGTGTGACGTGTAAAAAGATTTCAAAGCGGATTATGTTGCGGATTATACTAGACATTCGACACTCGTCATTGCTTAATTTAAATAACAGATTTTATCGTCAATTTGAAATTCATTCTTCGAAAATTATCTTTTTGTATAAAACCCTTCTAAAATTTAACAATTAACTTAGTCGTCAAAAAAATGGATAAAAAGAGATACCGATAACTTTCGATTATTTCAACGATGAAAATTAATAAGATCAAGAAGAAATTACACGTAGTAAATATGGTCTGTAAATACTTGTCAATCGAGAATTGAAAATGAAAATGTTTTTGAAAAATTTTAATACGAAACAATTATGTTTAATTAAAATGTATAACTAATAATAAAAAAATTATGATAACTAGTGATTTCAAAATGACAATTAAATTAATGTAAATTTTTCTTTTATTGGAAAATGCAAAATTACTACTAGTATACTTAGCCCTCTATCACAATTATTTCGATTGATGTCGAGAATACTCGACATTTGGACCGAATAAACCCTACGAGGTTTGATTAAAGCTGCGAGAAGTGCACTCGAATGTAAAGCGATGGAATAACGACTATAAACCAGCGGCGTGACACATTGCGAACCGATAATGTACGACGTGCTGTGTTCACGTTGCCTATTAATTTGCTGTTAATGACGCTCGAACGTGAGAAACTAACCGGAGTTCGCTCTGCGCGAGCGACTCCACTGGAACATGATCCGATCGTTCTGCGCGAGCCTTTCGATAACTGTTGTTCAAATCGGATGGAATAGTTTAATTCCAATGTTGTGTGCAGTAAAGAGCGGAAAGCGAATGAAACATGACGCGGTGAAGTCTCGAAGGGCGGCTGCGTGTTCGGCGCCGGGGAAATAATCGAGGATGGAAATGAGGTGAAACAAAGAGGGAAAAGGTCGAACGTACGTGTACGTAAAGTAAGCTGTAATTGATGAAGGTATTTTATTAAAAGGTGACTGTTGATTGCTACTCAATGCTGGTGTTCGTGAGCATTGGGATTAGTATACAAATATAACTGGCACATTTATAAAGACAGAATATGAATTGATTAAAGTTAAATTTTAAGATACTTATAATTACATTTCCTCTTTACGACGAAAATATTTCTTATACTTTAAAATACCTATAATAATACAAGTTTTCTGATAATTTTTTTCATATAATAATATTAATTATATTATAAAACTTTTTTACGATATTTGGCAAAATAGAAATTTTAATAAAGTAGTTTGATAAACTTTAATTTCTTTCTTTAGATTAGATTTTTGCAAAAACATTTATAATATATCATGATATATATTCCTATTGTTTTCTATTTTTCTCCCATTTTTCTCTATTTACTAAGGTGATTCGTTCCTGTTTCACACAACTCTAGGAACAAAGGTAAAAGTGGGAAAATGGCCGAGAAACACGAAAATCGAACGTCTAGATTTTCGAAGTTTACCTCGTCACGGAAACATCTCCGCGAGACATGACAGAATAAATAAAATAAGGAGAAAAGTGGCCTGGAGGCCACAAGACCGAATGTAGGCGACAGTTGAGAGCCAATAAATTTCTCGCGATTGGAAACCATTCTTTCGAGGGGACATTAATTAAATGGCGCGCCGATGTTATCGCGCGGTGCGGCACAGCGCGTTCACACGTGCAAAGAAAAGCCGTGATTAATAGAGATCTCGTCCACGCCGAAGAAGGATTATTTTCTTTCCAGCCCGACGCGCGTTGCGCTAAAGATTTTGTGAATAGGCGCCGCTTCTTCTCCGTTTCTCGCGTTGCGATACTTATTTTTCTTTCACAGATTTGAAATCGAAAGCCAAGAAAGAAACTTTTAAGTGGAATAGTAATAAGAAATGACACAAATAAATAAGTGCCTAAAACAAAATTTTATAACCTTTTCAAAGCAAATATTTCTGTGTGCGAAACTAGGACATTATGATATATGAATCATAAGATACTTATATCTCCTATTAACGCGATTCTATAGGATCTATGTTACGATTAATCGTGTGGAAAGCCGCGCAGCACTACTGCTTTTACCGTTACCACCTGATTAATATTGCCTACAGAAGTTCAGTATAACTTGTAAGGAAGAAGATCGATAAGAGTTACATTTACATTTATATTAAGTATATGAAAATAATTATAAAAATTAAGGATACATAATATAACATTGGCATTAGTTTAGTATCGTAGTTTTGCATCAAGAAAGAATAATTTAAAACTATTTTCGCTCGTATCTCGACCAAATAATAAAGTATACGATCATACACGGACCGCGCCCTAGTTTATTCCTTCAAGATAGATCAGGATAGAACCCCCCCGCGAATGAATCAGAACTTCGTTGGCAGGTAATCTTAAAAATAAAATCTACCGCCTTTTTAACGAGCAGTCAGCGCGAGAGTAACACGCACGAGGCTTTATAATTGCATTCTCTTTGGTCGAACGCGAGCGTCCGGTTCTTGTTACGACATACGTTTTACCCGGTTATGTGACTGCACTGGAAATTTATGGCCACTAAAACGCCTCGCCGCTGGCGAACACCTTTCGTTATTCCGCGAGTACCTTTAATTAAACGAGCGACGTCCACGCAGCCCTTCGCAACGCGTTATAAAGCCGTGCAATTGTACGGAGCTCTCGCTCATTCGTAAATTCATAAACTCGTCGACCAGCGAAAAATCGATGGTCTCCGATCAAAATTATTTTATAGTTGCAACAGAATGTATTTTGTATCGATCAATTTTCAGCCAATTTCAATATGATTCGCTCTGTAACTAACTCTATATATGTATATTTTGCATACATACTGGGTCTTTTAGATTCGGCTGAACAAATTTATACATAACATTAAAAAAAATACATATTTTGCAACAAATTTTTTCCAAAATGATGTTAGATATAACAGGATATAATTATAAAATTAAAATTTAAGTCTATTTGGTAAATTATAAAATGTACAAACGTTTAAAGAAGAATTTTTCAACAAAAGCAACTTGAAATTTTTACCGAGTCTCGCAAATTTATTTGTAGCACAAATAGTTATTTAATTTTAGAATTAAAAAGCTATTTGTGCTCATAAAAATACTTTTGCTACAAAATTATTTAAAACGATTTAAGAAAAAAAGAAAAAATATAAATAAAATTGATAATATTTTAGTAACGAAGAGAATAATTTAGATAAGTAAAAATAATGTAAATAAAATATTACACAATGGACGTTTTATTGATATAAATTTGAATGTTTTCACTTATGCTCATAGAGCATAAGGAGAGGTTAATTACGTTGACGTTGCATCGCGACCCTTCGCACGAGAGCATAGTGTTACGAAACGCTATTATTTATTACTGACATTATTAACCCTTGGCACTTAATATAACATGATGAAGCAACTTATGTTTGCACACATGCTAGCCGATAAATGTATCGAGAAAAAATAAACAGAAATAGAAAACTTGATGAGACTCAATATTACTAGAATTTACGCTTCTATTATTTCTCTTTCTATTAAAGAGATTAGAAAAGATCTTCTATATATTAGAAAAAATATATATATTTCATTTTAACAATAATATAAAAAATTAAATTATAATGAGTAATATAGTTGCCAATAGCTTTAAGCTATAACATATTAAAAATTGATAAATCTTTTGAAAACTTTATAAGTATGAAGAAATAAATGAATTATTAATCTCCACATCTAATTTAAACTTTGTTTTAAAGTAGAATTTTAATCCAACTTTCATACTTAAAAATTATTGCTTTTAATAAAGGACACGATGTCCAAATAATTTTTATTTAATTTCAAAAGCTGTAATACTAAAATGGTCGAGCAAATAAAAGAAATTACAAATGTTTCGGTTCAATTGTTTGTATATTCATCGAGCATGAAGATCTAAAAACAATTGAAAAAGGGTTAATTACGGTCCGACGGACAATATCGAAAAGCGAACGTCAAGACGACGGTCAATATCGACACGCTGAGAAAAGTAGCCCGAGAAACGTGCGCCCTATCTTTTATTCATGTCACGTCGACCAGAGCCTCGCTCCATGTGGCTCTTCCTGTCTTCCCGCGTCCAAACTGCATCCGGTTGTTACGCGTCCGCGACGGACGTGTCATTTTGCGCGATAACACGCGCGTGTTGCGACACGCGTGACACGTGAACAACCGTTGCCCCGCAACCACCCTCGATGTTCCGTCACGTATTCGATGAGAGTGCACTCTCCGCAGAACATATACGTCTCTTACAAATACGGAAGTATTGCTCATAAATTCTCGTATCGACGGCAAATAGATGGCTATATCCAAGATTTAATGAGTGAGTAAAATCACATAAGAGTTTTTTTAGTAATTTTCGCGTTTGATAAGCAATAATTTTTCACGATTAAGTAAAAAAATGATCACTTTTTACTAACCGAACTTTATTAACGCTTCACATAATTATAAAGAGAAATATTAAACGATTTTTATCATAATCTCTTATTGTTATAATTTTATCACATTATTAAGAATTTATTAAGCTTTCATTTATTAAAAATTTATTAATAATATATATTCTGTAAATTTTATCAATAAAACTTAAAATTAATTTTTCCTTATTAAAGATATCAAAGAAGATTATTCATCAACTTATTGTAAATTTCAATCTGATACCTTAATATGAAATTAAAATTCAAAACAACGAAAAATATTTTTTATTATTTATTTATTTGATTATTGATTACTTATTATTCAAAAATCATACTGATATTAAGGAAGAAATACTTTGTATTTCACAAAAAACTGATATATATCCGGTTTAGATTTTTCGTGAGACAGACGTGAACTCTGAAACAATTCTAAAACATCCACAAAAATATTTATATAAACAAGATTATTATAGTGGCATGATAGTTGCAAAAATGGGCAGACCGTGAATACGTGAGACTGATAAACAATGTGGATGGAAGAAGAGAAGATAACGAGCTATTCATCGGCCATTACGTTTGCAATCCGAACCCGCGATATATCGAGAATTAATTCTACAGCCTATTCGTCTCTATGCGTTTTGTTTGGACTACGGATTTATTGTTTTTTTTTCGTCTGCACGTGTAATGCATACGTTATGCGCAAAGTGTTTTCAGCGCATCGCTGATTTGCGTTACAAAGGCAAGTTTTTAATCACGCACACGCGAGTAAGCGACACATGAAAAAAAAAGTATAAATTCTATTCTACGGTGGCAAAATAACAATCCTTGAATTCATACACGGATATAATTTGTAACATAATAGTTTTTAGCATCAAACACGAAGTAAACAATGCGCAATTTTTTGTATTAGAAATGGTATCCGGAGAGATCCTGCTTCATTCGTACAGGAATATTTTGACACGTTCTTTTCTGAAAATAAATCTTTGTCAAGAATTGCTTGAAATTTACCTTCAAAATGAGGATCATCAGATGAAAGGATTATAAATATTCTATATTCATTTCAACATCACGATTATTCTTAATGGTCCTTTATTTTAACTCAATCCCATAAATATTCAGCCGAGCTTCATTCACGATAAAGCGCAAAGAGGTAATAACGTAATCGTCGGAAGTGCCACGTTCGTATTTCAAAAAGATTTCAAAAAGCTATCAAAAAACGCAATCGTCGGCAAGTGATGATGGAGAATGCGATGGAAGAGAAAAGAGGGTGACAGAAAGTGTGAAGGGGGGAGGGACAAGACGATAAATTATAATGATGTTCGAGGTGCGACGCATACCGAAAAGGTTTTTAATGAAAGATCATAATGATAGAGTCTACTCGCGTGTGAGAATTTCCTAAAACTTCGTAATCTCGCTTTCATATACCGCTTTTTCCACAGCGACGACAATAGGCGAGTGAATGTATCACCGCCATCGTTATTCGCGAATTATTTATTCTACGCCCGTCAATATTGAATTTGCCCCTATTATTGAAACATCCCGTCGATAATTCGCTTCAACGCGCGCGTCGCTCGTAATCGCCGAATCCGCTTAATTTCATCAAAATCGGCGAATCGAGTGCAGCTGAAACCGCGCATCGCCGCGAAAAACGGTATCGCTAATTCTTCTCGTGATTTATAAAAGAGCATATCCATCTGTAAATATGTAAAATTCTTTAATATTCAGTCATAACTATAGTATTATTTTACAAAAATTAGAATATAATACAAAGATTCTAAACAAATATAAAGAAATAATATTATATAAAAAAATCCTCAATTCTCTAAGTAAAAATAAAAGAGAAAATATATATACTAAATAGACTTTGACAAAAATTATATAATTATTCCATTGCATCAACAAATGGGGATAACAGAAATATTTAATATTTGCAAATGGTAATATTTCATAATATATGGCAATAATTTATTTATATGAATTTATATAAATACAATTTGAATTCTCCATTTTCTTATTACTATACATGACAAATAATATCTATTAATTCACTCATCCATAATATATTTATTCAAAATGAATATAAAATACTCATTGAATATATTTAAATAATTTATTTAATAATAAAAATATTAATTTTCCTATTACTTATCACTCTTTTATTTATGAAAAAACAAAAAAATGTTTTTGCATTATTATAATGTAGCAACCGCAGCATCGATTAGCGTGAGTAATATGTCTCGAACTCAGTGGCTGTCATCTAATAAACGCAGCATAATAATCTAATGCGCGATGTTTGCCAAATATCTTTAAAGTTGCAACTCCCGCCAATTTTCCGGTCCTTCAATATCAGCCGAAACTTCGGCCATTACTCTCAGGATTTGTGCCATGAAATACAAACATTAAATGTAAAGTCGCTCATCGTCGCGCAACGTCGGCCGCATGACAATGGATATGCATCTCCTGCATTGACTATAAGATGCGAAAAAGTTGGCGAAGGTAAAGAGAGATTGCGCCGCGAGAGGCAAAGCTGGCGTTAAAAATTGGACGCTTCGGTATCAAACTCACAATCTTCGCAAAAAGATTTCATTTCCTTTCGCAAAAGAAAACACGTTGTTGAATTTAATTTTTAAAATAATTCATAGCTGGCTTCTTCTCTCTCCTAGCGACAACGGGCGCAAGATAACGCGCGCGCGCGCGCACTCGAAGGTATTCTCTTACATAAAGTACAATATATAATGCGATGTCTTATTGTACGGTACGAAAAGCTCCTAACGATTCAGGTATTGAATAAAATATCTGCAGTAAATATAGATTCGCGCGCGCACGCGAGAAAGAGACTTCTCGCTGACGCACAAGAATATCTTGAGATTCTGCGGAAGATCTATTTCTATCTTGGTGACATTTTCCATAAATAACCGTCGATGTCTATCTTTGAAGTCAACAGAGCGAGACTCACGCAATATATTTCTAGCAAAGTATCGCGCCGGATATTTCAGAAGATCTGTCAAGCAGACTTCTGTTCCTATTGCTTGCGAGAACGTCGCAGGGTTGAAAATTTAATCGAGTGCCGGCAAAGTAATACGTATACGGATCTGGGTCGTTTCGCCAAAGGCGGTCGCGCGCTTTGCCGCCGTGCAAATAAATAATGCAAAGAGGTTGCGGGCATCTCTGGAATTTTATTTATTTTGTTCTGAATGTAATTCGCGGCTCCATATTCTTTCGTTTTTTTTTCCGGTAACCAAAAGACGGAATTATATGACGGAAGTTCGGTGGAAATGTAGAGATATTGTGTTTTATAAATATGATAATCGACTACCTCCGTAAAATCTGGGGTGGCTTGTTAAAATTGCGCGTGATATAGTGCATTAGAATAAGTAACAATGCATGCATAGAGAAAAGAACATTACCATAGTAAATTTCCATTATTTCCTGCACGCTATGTGTATATGCATCTGTATCTACGCCACGTCAGCTTTTAATCTTACTTATGATAACTTTTATACACTTGAGGTGATTTATCCTGAAACCCTTAATAAGTAACAGTGACAGCGAATTGACAAATAAAACTCATATTTCAGGTAACGTGGATAAGACGAAAAGACAGACAACTGCTCACATTGGGTAGAGACACGCATTCTATAGATACACGTTTCGTTGTCGCAACGAACAGTTGTTGCAACGGTCCTACCTGGCATCTACTGATTAAGAACGTCAAGCAAGATGATGCGGGTCTTTATGAATGTCAGGTAATGTGACGTTCAAGAAAATATACGCGAATAAATAGGGCAACAAATAAGATTGCAATGTAATATGTATACCGTATTATAATATATGCATTATGTCTTTGTATCAGTACTGTAATATTATTCGTAAAAGAAAAATCAGTACATATATATATATTTTTTCTTTATAACCTCAATTATAAACTTATATAAATTTAACTTCATTTCATAATCCGTAAAATATTTCTTTACAATTCTGAAAATATTAAAAAATTAATATCTCTTCACCCAAAAATTTTATAACGACATTTTGATAGCTCTCATTTATCATTTATCAATTTTCTGTAAATAAAATTAGTTTGCAATTTACTTAAAACTGGCAACTCGTTAACCATGAATTAATTTATTAATTTAAATTAAAAAGCAATTATCTTCCACTTGAAGACTCTAAGTTCAGAAACTTCAAAGAGAAAGATCTCTCTCCAATTAATATTAAATCTAATCATCGTAGTGTAAATTTACATTGTGATAGTATACTTAAATATAAGTATATTTTGAATAAACGAGTACCCTTCTCTTCTCACCAAAGCATCCAATTTCAAAAGTCAATGTAAGTTATTTCGACAAATGTTGCTGATTCTTAACATAATTTTTCTCCGTAATGCAGTTTTTCAAACATAAAAAATAACAAGCGGAAGAATTGCCGAGTTGACATTACACCGATCTTTATTACTGACCGCATGCATCAAATGGCTAGAGTTTACCAGCTCAATCAGTAGCGAAAACCAATCGCGGTCAAATAGTAGTAATACATTCAACGTGACAAACCTATCAAATAATAACAGTTGCTTTGGTAGAAAGCTGTTATTTGTAGCGAACATGCATAAACATCTCTCTTAATATGGCATATTAACTTAATTATACTACTATATAATTATACGCATATAATACCGTCAGAATTCATTCTTACTTTCGCGATGTATTTTTAATCTCTTTCTCAGGCCTTCTGCCGTATGATATAACGGATATATCGTGACACACACACATATATATATATATATATAATATGTACTTAAAGAATAAATTTGATAAATCATAGTTGTCGTTTCGCGATGCTCTAATAAAACAGATTCAGACGGAACCAATGCAACAACGATTCGTGCAACTGAACATCACAGAGGCGTACTCGGTGATACCGGGCGGGCCGGATCTCCACGTGAAGCAGGGATCCAGCCTGCATTTGGAATGCCAGCTGAGAGCGGCCGCAGAATCGCCTAGCTATGTGTTCTGGTTTCGCGACTCGCGCATGATAAACTACGACAACGAACCCGGCGTTACATTCGAGTTCAGAGGAAACAGTTCCGTGCTCATCGTGGAGAAGGTGAAGCTCTCGCATGGCGCAAATTACACGTGTTCGCCGAGCAATGCCAGACCGGCTCACATCATGATACATGTCATCGAAGGTAAGCAAGCTGCTTGGCTCGTGATTTATTAATCTTCCGTTATTTCTGGAATCTTCCTACTTAAATTTTATAAATAATTTCGTGTGATTAACTAGACAATTCGATAGATATGATAATATAACGCACTCAATATAATAGAAATTTAAAGAACGTGTGGAATATTTGTGTGTAGATTGATTTTATGTCGGTCATTTATCGCGATAGTGAAGATGCATCATCTTTATACCCCGTCAATTTAATTGCATTTTCTTTCCATCTCAGCTCTTGAAAAAATCTTTCTCGTCAATCATCGAAACTGCTGAGAACCCCTCTTTCGAACTATTAAGACGACATTTATTTATGCTTTCACGTATATACGAGTGAAATCTGGATTTCGAGTAAAAACAGACGTTAGGGCCAAAGTGT
>VBVR01003431.1:0-17728 GCA_011638315.1 Tetramorium parvispinum
CGCATCATCGTCGCTCCGGGTCACGATAAAAGAGATCGGCGAACCTATGCCCCGTTAGTGTCCGCGTGTTCCCCGCGCTGACTGGAATCTGCTGCTGTGATCCGCCCGGCGGCTTGACAACTCCGAGGAACCAGTTTCCAAGAGAGGAGCGATTGTTGTGTCTCGGCACGTGAATCGCCATCAGGCTGGACTTGGCGCAATTCTGCATCTACAAGGCGTTTAAGTGAGATTGAACTTGACCTACATTCAAGCCGTAGTCGAAGCGATAAATCGATCGACACAATCGCACTGAGGATTCCAAGGACTCTACGATTATTGTTCCATCGATTTTTCTCTCAGGTTCGTGTTGATTCTATATACTTTCTCGAGTTTCGGTAGTCTTAGAAAGAACGTTTCTAAATTCCGACGATGAAGTATCGTAATGCATCGCTTTTTACGCTGTCGTTTTTATGCCAGCATGTATTTGCGCAGAGAAAAGTTGAATTGCTGATATAAAAGCGATATACATTTATATACACATATAAAATTGTTGTTTATGTGCGCCTTATGAAAAAAACACGAATGCTAGCATAACGTTTCTTCTAAAACAACATTCAATTGTTGATATAAAAGCGATATACATATATAAAATTGTTATTTATGTGCGCCTTATGAAAAAACAAGAATGCTAAAATAACGTTTCTTTTAAAACAACCTTCAATTGTTGATACAGCAATGAAATAAAAGTGGCTTTTGTAAATTGGAATAAGTAACATTGTGAGTAGGAATAATGATTTTGGACGTTTCTTTTTAAGAAATTCAGTCTCATTTTTCCTGTTTAATTACCAATTATCATGAATTCATAATTAAAAATACATTATTTCCTCTTACGCAAAGATTTTGTAATTACTGAGATAATTATTGTTTTGCCTGTCACTGAAAATTTAATAATTATTAATAATTACATTAACACAATTACTGAGAAGTATTTCATTCGAGAATGAAATATGGAATGCTGCTTCATACGATACACTTAAACAAAAGAAATACAAACATACAGATCAAAGAAAATGCAAAAAAGCAGTAAGCTATTTAAGATGGTCTTACTTTCACATGTGATGACCTTCAGGATAAGATTAAATCCTGTCTAGAAGCAACTTTTAGTCAGTTAGTGGGCGTTATTTCTTGAATAAAGTCGATAGTTTCAAACTGAAAATAATAAATATAATATAAAATAAAAATTAACTTAATTAAATTAATAATAATTGAATAAAATAAATATATATATAATAAAAAAAGATTTTGGAATAATAATATCTATATTATTTTTATGTTAATATATTAACAGATATTAATGATAGTAAATACTCAGATTAATCGCAATAATTCTTTAATTAAGATTACAATTTACGAAATGATTATTAACGAAAAATGCTAAAATATTCTTTCTAAATTCTAAATTCTAAAATAGTTTACAGAAATTTAATTTGTGAAATAAACTGAATTTTTCGTAATAAAAATTGAATCGGCGTAATTTTGGTGAATTCAATTTTCACACATTTTGTATTAAAATAAATTCAATGAAATATCGTTACCATTTTTTGTTTGTTTCTATATTTGTCGAATTTAAATTATAATTTTTATAGTGATATGAAATTAATGAAGAAATTGATGATGCTTCGGAGCATGGAATGTGTCAAATGTCATCAGATGTATATCTTCGCATGATAGGAAATATATATATATAGACGTTAATACGCATCATCGATAGATAAATATGAAAAAGTTAGTTCGTATCGATCGTAATTGTGAAAATGCATGTTGTTTGAAGCGGAAATTCCAACCATCCAAAGCGTCACTATTTGATGTAAATGAAATGCGTCAGCATAGTACTCGATAGAATCAACATAGTACTCGATAGAAAATGCATCGGGACATATATGGAAATTGATTTTTCTTATCTTGTTTTATCACATTCTTTCCTTCTCCATGTATTTTTTTCCCTTGTATTTACTGATATTTTGCCTTAACAAAATTTTTCTCGGAAAGATTGCATAAAGACTCTTATAATTATTCGATATTATTTAAATTATTATTTAACATTCCTAAAATTAAATAAAATAAAATTGAATGAAAAATATCTTTAGATTCTATTTAAAATTATATTATGAGTGAGACTTTATTCTGCTTATTTATTTATTTTGCTTATTTGTAATTGTTTATGATTCAAAACTCATTTTAGCATAATAGAGATTTTTGTCAGATAAAGTCACTTTCAAACTGATGAAGATAATAAAGCGAATAAAGAAGAGACAATGATTTTGCAAAACTTATTAAAAAAATTATTCTAAAACTGATTATTCAAGATTCGAACATGTATGTACATACATACATACATACAATATTCATTAAAGTAAACAGAAGAGTGTTAGCATATAACATCTGGCAGCTTAAAAATCATTAATTTTTTTGTCGAGAATCTTTAAAAAATATCTTGAAGAAGTAATCACAAAGGATGTTGAAGTTTGTGTTCATACGGCTAAATCCTAATCTGTGAAACGTGTTCGCCACTCCCTTGGGAATTTCCAATGGCATTATATACGATGTTTTACATCTTTCAAGTGACACGCAGTATTGTTCGACTCTCAAAGACACTATTATTCCCGGCTCGTCTCCCGGCAAGAATTGCCTCAGTGTTAGCACAATAGGAGTATTATAAATTCATGTATGGTTGACATCGATTCATTATAGATTCCACGCACAAAAGCACCTTCGTTAAATGAAATACTAAAGGAGATTAAAATATTTATATTGCAAAAAGATAAATTAAAATGTGCGTTAATAAGATTTTCTTAGGAAAAAAAATTCACAATTTTAATTCAAATAATGATAATTCAAAAATTCACATTTTTTAAATTATCTTACGTTTGTTAGAAACAATATTTTTTTTATTTTCTCTTTTATTATATAATATTTTTTATTTATATATTACCTAACTTTTAAAACAATTTTTATAAATTATTTTTATCTTATTTTCCTAGATCATTAATATACATTTGGTAATATTTAACGTATAATATTTCGAATTATGTAAAGTATTCGTGAACGAAAATTGAATGCACACAACGCAGTCGATATTACATGTTTATAGTTGTTTTTGAGTGATTAGAAAGGCTAGAGGCGATGATTCTAGGATAGATAATTCTGCGTTGAACATACTGTACGAATGATTGTTGGGCTATTAGCGTAATGGACATTGAATAAAATTAGATATTCATTTTCTTGTGGTTGCACATGGTAGGGATACAAAATTATGTCTCATAAATTATACAGGATGTCTGTAATTTATCAAATTTTCTATTGGATTTGTGTGACAAATTTGACGTTACTTATTCTTCCTTAGAAAGGATTAACTCTTCTTTCTTGTCTTAATAAATTTTTAATATTCAAGTATTAAAGATTTTATAGATTCAGAAATATAGTCTAATGTCCATTTTTTTCCAACGCAGATTAACTCTAATCTCAGTTTAACTTACTTTTTATCTTTTTTTAATTCTTGGAACTAAAAAGAGATAAAAAGTAAGTTAAACCAAGATTAAAATTAATCTAAATTGGTAGAAATGGACATAAGACATCCAGAAAAATAAATTTAAAATTACGTTTAAAAAAATTTAATCA
Organism: Tetramorium parvispinum; assembly: GCA_011638315.1. Lineage (NCBI taxonomy): Eukaryota > Metazoa > Arthropoda > Insecta > Hymenoptera > Formicidae > Tetramorium > Tetramorium parvispinum. The sequence goes on from VBVR01003431.1 coordinate 3,658, forward strand.
TAAAAGTTTAAAAGTAAAATTAGTATCTTACTAGAGTAAATAATAAGTTAAATAAGCTATGAATGAAATAGCTGAAATAGATAAGATAAGCAATAAATTAATTAACGGATTCGCACTTATCATGATTGCCACGCACTCAATGCGAATTTTATTTTGCGCATATTTCCTGCACGTAAATATTTTTATCAAATTATTTCCTGACGTTTATCTCATTAGTCCCATCTGTCTTCATAATTAGCCTGATATGTCCGGCACAATTGATTACGTTATTCCGAATTAATGTTATGTCGCTTGGAAACGGATATCTTGTACGTAACAATGACGCAAAGCATTCTTGTATATTCGTGCCTTGATTATTATCGGTAAATGTAAAATATCATATGTATAATATTCTGTATATATATCTATTCTGATATATTAATATATCAATGTCACTCACAGTGCAAAATGTATTGTTATCGCGCCTGCAAATGAAATTATATGTTTCTCGGAACGGCGTTTACCGTGTTCTTTTATGTACGTATCCCACGAGTAATTATATGAAGTACATGCCATTAAACGTTATTATTATGTTTACAAGACTCCGCTGATCACCGTTTGCAACGAATGCGAAATCTTATGCTCATGGTCACGAACCAGTAACTGCAATCGCTTTTTCGAAAAACGAATGCTCATCTAAATACATGAGCTATAAATAGTTGGCCACGAGTTCATTTTAATCTGTTAGAATTTAACTAAATTGAAACTGAAAGAAAAATGAAAAGAAATAGAAAATAATTTAAATGTCTTTAAATAAATTCCTTTTGCATTTTATATTATATTTTTATATTATTATTTTATATTATATTTTATATATTTTTTTTTCTCAAAAATCGTAACGTAACGTAATAAATATTTTTTGCAGATAGTCAAAAATGGTTGGAGCATGGTTGTTGTTTGGTATTTTGGCGTTAGCTGGTGGCCAGCTTATTTATCCAGATGAATACAGCAGGATGATGAATGAGCTCAGACGTGGCTCTTCTTCGCTACCTGCTGATTATTCTACATTGGAAGCTAGTAATCAACCCGACCAACAGTTTTCCATGAAAGAACCTGCTTCGACGTTTGCCGCCGCTGGAGGACCATCTTACTCTACGTCTGCACCCTTGTCAGCAAACCCGATACCCAGCCCGCAACCTATGCCGGAAACTTGGGGCGATCATGTAAATCAATCGTTACATTCTATTATTTGCACGCACAATCACGATTAAATCTCTCATGTATTTTTTAAAGTCTTCTACAAATATTAACGAATCAAGGAAATGTATATATCCGTTCTTGTGCATCATGGAAACTCGATTTCAGGTGAATAAAATTATATCCAGAGGAATCACGAAGTTTTCTCTGGATTTGGATAGAGCGATATACAAAACCTCAGGCACAGATCCGTTGAACAATCGACGCCAAAATGTGATCTTCTCTCCGCTCAGCATATCCATCACCTTGTCGTTAGTCCTATTAGGCTCCGCCGGCAAAACTTTCGATGAGGTTTCCCGAATACTCGGGTTAGAGACCGGTGTCGATATATCCCAACACTCAGAGATCGTTCATCAGATGTTCGGCCAGCTCCTAGCTATCATGAATTACAAGGTTGAAGGTATAAATCTGCCGCAAGTGAGTTCCGCCAGTGGTATATTTGTCCAGGTAAATTGATATTCAATATTTTTGTTACTTATATGGGATGATTTGCAATCTAACGAAATATGAAGGTTAAATCCATTATTTAAGTATTTTCACAAATATTTTCACGAAACAATATGTCGAATTAACAACTTTTAATTAATTGAAAATAAAATTCACGATTTAAACTTCAGGAATACAAGTAGATAAAATATTCTCCTTTATTTCAATTCAACATAAAAACTTTCTTTTAATAGATTTGTATTTTTAATTCTTATTCTAGGAAGGATATCCGATTCGATCCCAATTTCGCTCAATCAGCCAGGATTCGTATAATAGTGAAGTGATAAATTTAGATTTTCGAACAAAAAGCAGGGAAGCGCGCGATGTAATAAATGCTTGGGTGAAGCAACGAACAATGAACAAAATTGATAGTATATTGAATGACAGACCGGATCCGTTGACCACCGTGATCCTTGTATCCGCACTCTACTTCAAAGGAGAATGGAATCAGCATTTTATGCCATCTATGACACTGAGGTACGTAATTTTCCATTTATTTTGATCGATGGTGTCAAAAAACAATTTCGTTTCTGTTCTTCTAGTAATTATAAAATTGTTATGTTGCAGGAAACAATTTTCCATTGAACCAAATGACACAGTCGAGATAGATATGATGTATAACGGCGGTAATTTTCCATTCTACGAAGATAAAGCGTTAGGTGTTAAAATATTGGCTCTGCCCTACAAAGGTTTAGAGGTAAATATTAAAAAATATTGATTACCATTATTTTTTAATTTAACAGTGAGATAAAGTTTAAATTTATAATGTCTTTTAAGATCTTATAAATATTAAATTCTTGAACTATTTTCTTTAACTCTTTATTTTATTCCTTATGCGTTATATTATAAATTTAAATAATTTGCTTCGACGAATTTTCTCTTTTAAGTAATATAATTCACAAAAACTTCTTTTCTTCCAAGACCTCTATGTACGTGCTTCTACCGAAAGCTGAAGGTGCCACCGCATTGAAGAACTTCCAGGATCAACTGACAGCTGAGACTATTGAGCGTCTCATAAACAGTACGATAAACGAGACCTGCATCATCGGCTTTCCCCGTATGAAGATCTCAAGCACTATAAATTTGAACGAGCCGCTTCACAATTTGGGTCTAGACTCGTTATTCGATCCAAGGACTGCGGATTTAAGCCTCTTATCGTACGGGTTCGGTCAAGCACCAGTAGAATCGGTTGTGCCGATTCCGCAAGCACAACCTGCGCCGATACCACAACCAATTCCTACGTCATTTCCACAACCATTCCCTACGTCGTTTCCACAACCATTTCCTACGTCGTTTCCACAACCATTCCCTACGTCATTTCCACAACCATTTCCTACGTCGTTTCCACAGCCATTTCCTACATCAATTCCACAAGGATCATCGCCAAAGGCACGAGAAATTCCTCCCCCACGATTGCCAAATACCAACACCGACGATGTTTTAATTTTTTCACGGGCCGGTAATGAAGACGGTTCAAAAAAGAATTACTTTACGTACACCGATAAGAATCGCGGAATTAGCGTGGAGCAGTGGGACACGGGCTTCTACATCCGCAAGACCGACAGAACGCGTCGCGAACTCGGGGACAACGGAAAACAACGTAACGACAAGTCATCACATGCGGCGTACGCGGTGGAGAACGACGATCTTGAGAAAGTCGCGCCAGAAGTTGGCGATAAGAGTGTAAAATACGTAAGCTTAGAGGAGAACAAGTATCGTTTCCAAAATACCGAGAAGAATAGCAGGAGCAAACGGCAGAGCCGACCGATAGATCAGAACTTCTTGAGATTCATGGAGACACAAAATTTCCCTAATTATGGTCTGGATGATCTGCGAAACAGCGCAAATCTCGTGAATCCGGGCCTGTACGCTAACGAGGTGCTGCACAAAGTTGAGATGGATGTGACGGAAAAGGGGACGGAAGCCGCAGCGACGACCGCGGTGCTCTTGCGCCGCGATGGCAATCAGAAGAAGCTGATTGCCAATCGACCTTTCATGTTTTTCATCAGGCACGACCCCACGAAGCTCATCCTCTTCTGGGGAACGGTGAACGCGCCGACTCCAAACTACGCTGTCGTCAGATGAAATGTGTTATGACCATTTTCCGTAGATATACACGGTATTCATTTTCCTCAAACAATTCCTATTAATACTTATTTTTTTATATATTTATACGTTTGCTTCTCTATTCGAATAAGTGCGATTATTTTACGCATTTTTTATATATTTTTGCACTGCTACTATACTATACGATTTCCGTGTAGCTTATCGCGGTCACAACGAGTATTGCATTATGTAATATCTTCGTTTTATTACTCGACTTTACACTCGCAACGCGTGCCCCTAAGTCTATTATCGCGTCGTATATCTGTATGTTGTAAGTTAAGACGACGTTACAATCATACTCGTTAAGTATGTATAAATGAACACAACTGTGTTGCATTTTAATAACATAACGAAACACGATTCATACTAAATAAGATAATAAATGCTGAAATTTATATACACGTTACAAATCTGCAATTAAAATAACGCTCTGAATAAGTTGATGAAATTGATTATGATATGATGCACAGGATTCAAACTTCTAGCACTCTGAATCTCATTTTCGAATCGTATGATTCGTCTTGCTTTTGATAACAAGTTCCTTCATATTCTTGAGAATAGATATGTCAAATCGAAAATATATGTAATCGATAAAAACTATCTATTTCTCATGATTCTGTGTTACATTAATCTGAATGCTTATGAAAATAAAAATTGTGATTTAACTAAATAATGTAGTTCTTTTTAATTATTATGAATGTTATATTTTAATAGCATAATGTCAATAGAAAAAGTGCTAGAATCAGCAAAGCTTTCGTTTTTGTTTTACTTATCGATTTTGAGAAAAAACATTTAGCAATTCAAAAATTGCGAAAATTATCGAAATAATTACATAATTAATATATGTTAATACATGTTAATACATGTTGTATTAAATGACAATCAAAAACTTAATTAAATTAATTATATTAAATTAAATCTAAATTATAAGATTGTAATACAAGTTCTAGATTAGAATCTAGACTGTTACTTATGCTAGATTATAAATTCGTAATTGCTTGTTTCTTTATCATTATTTTATTGAACGAGTCAGCTTTTGAGGCAGTCATAATACTTGAGATCGATCTCTGATTAGATAATATCATTCTTCATTTTGCTTTGTCATCGACGTGCTAATTACATCTGACAGTTTCATATGCGTTCAAAATTTGAACTTGAAATAAACCTGATAACTCGCGCCCTTTCAAAACACGTGTGCGCTGCGTTCGAAATTAATTCGTTGACGATATATTATTGTTTAGGAATCGGCAGTCGTGTCCTATAGATCGTCGCACTTGTTACCATCGCCGCGTTGCGCCGGTGAAAATAATAAGGGATCCTCGAACAACGGATCCTTCTTTTAATAAAATTTAATAAATATCACCATTACCATTCCGTAGTAATTAAATCCACCGTGCGACCGTGCCGGAACGACCACCGCGTTCACGATTCATCAGATCACGAGATCATAATTATTCGTTCTGTTCACGTGATATCATCTCCTGTATCATCCATCTACATCAATGCTTAATCGTGATAAAGGAGACTTGGACGAGAAACATGGACCGCATGGACACCATATGGAAGAACACGCAACGACGCACTATACAGGGCCCATGGTCCCTGGTACCATGCAATCTCACACGAATATCTGGTACCCTCAAAACTTACCTTCACACCTGTCTTCACGCCCGTCTTCATGCTCACCCCCGTACACCGTCCTGCCGCAAGTCTCCTTTCCGTCTCCAAGTTTCCTTCCACAACCCCGAAACCTATGGAAACCTATGGAACCGAGTATTTATTTATCCGATAAATTCGTAGACATCGCTCCACCGCAGATGCTCTATCGACATTCATATCCTAGTAAGTATGTATTACGTTAATTATAATTACTGCGCGATGAATTATTTTTTCATTATGATCACTCGATTTCTATATAACATTCGCATTTTTATTCGATCTACGAGAAATGAATTTTTCATCATGAGAGTAGATCATGGACAAATTTTAATCACTTGGATTTTGAAAGTGCAAATTATTTTAAAATTTTTCCTTGACTTTTCGTTTGAATCCTCCGCAATTAGGATCTAAAATGATTCGTTAGGTGAAATTAGGATCACATATTGAATTCCTTTTTGTTATGTTTTACGTCTACGTATGCTTAATAAAAAAGATAATAATTCTGATATTAATTTATACATTATAAACATAAATTACAATGTTTTAAAGGCATATGGAAGAGAAATATGTTTATTAGTCAGTAAGTATACGGCTAAATATTTAATCAAGTTTTAATTTATTTAATAATTAATCGAAACGGACGAATTGTTAAAGCAACATTTGACTTCATAATTCGTTTTCTCTTACCTTTTTTTACATAAACAATGAATAACAGTTACAGCCATCAAATATCACTCTAAAGTCGTTCTAAATTAATGAAATGTTATGTGACATTTCACTGAATAGATGGAATTCTTAAAAACTGCACTAAGATCTGTGGCCCCATTCTCGAATTGGTACGAAAAATTTTCGCATAGGAAAATGATACTGCGCGTTATTCATTTTAAACATAAAATCGGGTATTAAATTCAAGATTGAAAAATAAACGGTATAAATTTCACATTCATGTGATTGGTTGTTTGCGCTGCTGATTAATCTGATGGCTTTCGTGTGGATTTTCAATGGAATAACATTCAATACTCTCTCTTACTGAGCGACGAAATAGTGATTGAATATGATTGGCTGACAATGAGTATGAAAGTAAGAACCAATCCCATTCGACTGCTCCACTCGGTGAACGGTGTAGCACCGAATGCACCTAGTGAACTGTAATCGACAACATAACCGTACATAACCTAAAAATTTCTCGCCGCTCGCTTGCCTTTCTCGGTTTCAGCAACCGCGAGATATATATATATATATATATATAAATCGAGACAGATCGCGGAAAGTTGCATTGACTTGGCAGATCAGCGGAATTTATTGAGAGGCGCATCGATGCCGAAATACTATTGCGACTATTGCGACACTTACTTGACACATGACTCGCCGAGCGTGCGGAAGACCCATTGCCAGGGTCGCAAGCACAAGGATAACGTCAAGTATTTCTACCAGAAATGGATGGAGGAGCAGGCTCAGCACTTGATCGACGCAACGACGGCCGCTTTCAAGGCCGGTAAGATCGCCTCCAATCCCTTCGCGGCCAACAAGGGCGCGGCGATACCACCGCCGCCGAACCTCGGCTCCAATCTTGGCTCAAGATCCGGAGTGCCGCCCCAGGGACCCCCGGGGATGATGCCACCGCCGGGTATGCATCCGGCTGGTCCAATGGGCCCGGGAGGACCGATGATGATGGGACCGCATGGACCGATGCCACCTCCTATGATGGGCATGAGACCACCGATGATGGGACCGATGGGGCCAATGGGCCCTATGATGGGACCTATAGGTCCTATGGGGCACATGAGACCACCGATGAACGGACCGCCGCCTCCGATGGTCGGCCCACCGCCAATGAAGAAATAACAATCAGGCTGAAGAGACCTTTCATCTTTTGTGGGTCATGTTGAAGACAATCGATATAAAGCCAAACTTTGGTTGCGAGCATGATTACCAGAGTGGTTATTGCAACTAAATTCCACACTTATATATTTAAGAATGCTGTACAAACCGTGAAATACACTTACTACAATTCAGAAGTTTCTGAAACACTTTAATTTGTAATCTAAATTAGCCATAAATTGTTTCCCAGTAAATGTAACATCATTAACAATGTTAGTATAAATTTCACTTTATGTCAGTTAGCGTTGAATTATAACAATAATAATAACGAGTGGAATTTAAGTATCTAGTAAAACATGCAATTTGAACAATTTAATTTTGTCATATTTTAATTATATTGCCAAGATAAATGTGTAAATACAATAAAATATTCAATAATAAGCATGTTAAAGTATTACAACATTGGACTTAATTATCTTGGTACATATAATTTTTGAAACACAAGATTTAGTCTTTATTCATATTTAATTATCTAATTTATAACAGAAATGCTACAAAATAAACATTTTATAATTCTCATTATAATAATAAATATAATAAACCAAGCAAGAATTGGTATAATTCTTTAACTTGTCCAAAAATTTAATTTAATAATACAAAAAAGTAATCGATTTTTATTTTATATTGTAGCATATAACATAAAACCAATATTTTAAAATATTTAATGTTTTAATTATAATTCGGATAGATGATTACTAGAGCAATAGTATAATGTATATGGTTAAAATATTTTGAGTATATGTATATAAAATTTCACAAAAATATTTTAAAAGTTTTATTATAAACACAGATATTCTCTTATTTCAAATCAAATATATAATTATACATTTGTCTTTTATATCATTTATCGAATATTTTTCGATATAGTGCTGAAACATTCAGAATATCTCCTAAACGATTACATAAATGTATATCAGACGGTGATACGGTGAAATTAATTACAGGTTCGTTCAGTGATACCATCGTATCACTGAACGAACTTGTAATTAATTTTAACAAAACCTGTAATTAATTTTAACAAAACTTTTTCAATCTATTGCAATACAAATTAATGTTCTGTCGATGTTTCTCCTCTAGCAGAATCAATTTAGTTAACGTTCTGACGTGCTTAGTCGTGACTGTCCCATTGTTAATTTGTTTTTGCGTTTCATCTGCTGCCTTTATCATATGTGGTACTTTAAAGGTTCGAGCATGTTTTATAAGACTTAGCGCGTTATCATTTAGCTGTTTGTTTATCTCTGCATCTGTGCTTAGACGAAGTAAAGCTTTTAGGTCTTTTTTTTTCTGTCTTTTTTGTTTTTTTGTCAAATTTTGTATTTTACCTAATTTCTGATTACTCAGGAGTATATTGGATAAGATTTTTATTTCACTTCCTGTTAATTGACTTCTATTTCTTCCAGGATCTTCCGATGTAGCCAATGTAGGATTGATATTTAATGTCACAATCCGAGAATCTTCCGTAGTAGATTTCTCCGAAGTATTTTCTATCGTTATCTCATCGCAATTGCGATTTGTTTCGTCCCTCTCAAATGAAATATTGTTCACATTTTGTTCTTCAATTAATATTTCGTTATTCTGTTCATTCTTACTTGCGTAAGAATAATTTTCGAGATTAATATTCTGTGGGATAGAAGATGATGTGGATGAGGAATATACATCGTATTGGAAATTTTCTTGTCCGGAAACATTGATTCCCGGCTTCTGCTGCATCTGCGGCAAATTGTTCTTCAAATTCTTCTTTTCTTGCATTTTGATGTAGTTTAATGTTTTATGTGTGTTCTCCGATGTATGAGGTGCAAATAGCTCATTATAAAGCAGGAGAAATCTAAGATAAGTAGCAGTATCAAGTTTCTCGCCCATCCTATATTGTTCTAATTTGAATCTCTTCATCACATCTCGAAACATGCGTACGAAATTACTCGGTTTAGGTTTGGTGTTGACGATTGTGAGAAGCTTGGTTTGCAATCGCCACAATTTCCTTTGTGTAACTTTCCTCTTACAATATCTTGCTTCTACCAACCTAGCTTTTTCTCTGTTTATACAATCATAAATCCATTGAGCATCATATTTGGTTGCGCTGTCGAGTTGTACTCTTCTCGAATTCAGGCAGTTGAACATCTTTACAGGATGTATAGGTAGAGACACGTCTATTCCATAATATTTCTCATCATCAAGGAGATTGAGCCAATAGTACAACAAATCATACAAATGCTCTATGTAATCTTTCATTGCTAGTATTTGTAACAATAGAGTCCTATTGGTTAAACCTATCCTTACTTCAAATTTTATTGCCTTGTCACGCAATGTTTTAAGGAAACTTGGAACCACCTTGCGGTTTATTAAATTATTTAACATAGGCTGCCTATTTTGAAAGAATGTAGAAAGATTTCTCAAAATCATCCGCGCGTCCTCGTGACATTTGTCATTTAAATGACCATAACAATATATAATGCTATCAAATGTAACGTCATATACTTCGGTTTGTCTGAGTTTCGTTTTTACTGTGGTCCAAATCTTACTTGTCATGGAAGAAGATTTTAAGTTTTCATCTATCTGCGAGATGCACGCAGGTTCTTCTTCTGAAGTTGGTAAAACATAATAATCTACAATTGATGTTAACGTACTTAGCTTGGAATTTACATTGGCAGAAGACTTTACGTCTTCGGTCTCTGCACATTCTATATTGGTAGCATTTGAAATAGGTTCATTTTCTGTAACTCCAAATGACGAAACTCCGATCTCGGGATTAGGCTCAGAGGAACTTGGTATGTATGGCGTATATGTGGGCCCGTCCGTATAATTTGTGACGGCAGCTGGCGTAGGAAAGTGCTCAAACCATCGATATTCCTTGCATGTGGACGATTCGTGGCCGCGCTTAGTACAATTAGAGCAATACAGCAGTCTCGCTGGCTTCATTGTGTTGCCCGGATCCTGCGGCGCGCTACTCATGTCGACCGTCTGATGGTATCGTCGCCAAAGATTGGGACATTGGTCTGGCTCGTGTCCTACTGAATTACACATAGTACAGTACAGAACGCGACAAGATTCACACGTATTACGAAATGTGCTCTGCTGCTTACCGCATGTCAGACACATCTTCTGCGGACATCGAAACTCTGTGTGGCCCTTCATGCCGCACATGTAGCAACACGACATTCTACGTGGTGATGAACAAGCAAAGCGCGGATGGCCTTCTTGATGGCAATTAGAGCATCTGATATTCCAAAATCTTATACGGTGTCTGTTAGAGGGACTTGGCATTAGGTCTTCATCCAGAATCGCCCACATTCGTGGATCCTTCGACATGTCTCGTTGCAACTTTTCAATGTCAAAATTTTCTTGGCCGCGATTCGAATTATAGTAGTTCCTCATCTCTTCCGACATTGGGTTAAAATACTCGTTCCGCGATGCGTTGTTTTTCTCTCCACCGTTGTTATCTTGCGGCATAACGTCTTGATTATTCTGCTGACTCGTGCACGGTCGGTTCTGTTCAGGATAATTGTCAATCTCATTGTTGCATCGTCTCTCCAGGTCTATTCCTGGATTGCGTGATTCCATTCCTGACGTTTTGTTTTGGTCCATATACCTAACATTATATACATTACTTTTATCAACATTTTGTTGCGTCCTCACTAGCGGTTTTCTTCCCGATGTTGTAGGAGGTTGTGTTTCTTGCAGAAAATTAGTATTAATTTCATTAGTTCCTTTTGACATATTCTGCGGTGATTTTTTCTTGCAGTTTTGATTTGTATTTTCTATTGATTTACTTCCTGGATTTGTTCCGGCTTTTTTGGACAACTGCTTAATTTCATTTATATTTTTAGCGCCTCTTTGAATCGTTGAACAATTTAAAACAATATCTTCTGAAATTTCCTCCACGTGAGTTGATATTTCGACACTTTTGTCGGGATTTACCGTATTACATGATCTATCGGTATTCTTATTTTTGGATATATTTTGAAGATTACCTGATGTTTTTATACTTTTTAATTGATGACCTTTTGTGTATGTTTTCATCGTAGGACAGTTTTCCGAGTTCGCCCATTTTTTCAAAATCAAATCTGAACATGTATTAGCCTCTTCATCAGAATCTTGCAAATCTATAAGTGGTGGTTTTGGTTTAGGTGGAATAGGCACTTCACATATGGAATTTTCGGAATCGGAGCTGTCTTTATCTTCTTTAGTTTGTTCAGCTGAAAGCTTCTGTTTCTTTATGTTTTTCGAAACAACATTGTACTTTGAATATGCTGCATCGTTATGTTCTTTCTCAGAGCTTTCTTGTCGTTCATTTCTTGTACGTTTAGTTTTACGCTTCTTAGGAGAATTTGCGTTGTTTTCTTTTCTTTGCATTACTGAAGAATTTTCTAGATTTTGATTGTCACAGTCATGTGCCACAGGATTCATTTCTCTAGCAGCCAATGTGTCGACTTGAGTGAATTCTGTTTGATTTGTAGAGAGCATCTTCTGAGTATCTGCTGGATATCATATATATATATACATATTATTGCAAATCGATGATACTATGGAATTCTTTTTTAGAGTCTAATCATAATAATCGATAAATTTGAACTTTTTCTTAGTTTTATTAGATTTACCTCTAGTGGTATCAGATGTCGAAGGTTGCTCTTCAGGTTCGCGTTGCAGCCTCTCTGAGTTTGCAACGTTTGTCTCATTGTTTGTCTCAGTTTGGCTATCAAATTGAATTGTTCTCGGAGCATCTTTGGCTCCTGATTCACCTGCTCCGCTTGAGAAATCATAATAGATCTCTGCGTACAGCCGAGATTGCAACTCGGTATCGTCGAAGTTATCGGTTCTGAAATAATCTGTAACATGCAATTGCCATAATTAATCTTCGCGTCGTTACGTAAAAATCGTAATAAATCTTAACGATTAAATGGAATAAATATCGACTATTCACCGTCGAACGAATTCTCGTCAGTGATACCGCCTGACATGACGTCGATGAATATTTATATTTATTAGATAAATCGTGGACTTAAAAATATTCAGAGTATATAATCAACTGACGCCAATGTGAAATATATATGTATATATTTTGTATTCAAACCCAAAAATAGTATTTCGTAGAAATTATGCACGTGTCAGCCATTATGTGTTAACCCTATTTTCGAAGAAGAACGTATCTTGTGGCACAAGCACTGGCAACTGACATGACTAACGTGAATAAAAGACCCTAGTAACTCGCCGTTGCAATTTGCATAGCTACGGACTTGAAGAAAGGACGAAACGATAATCATGGACGTTGAATTTGCTTTTTATTCTTGAACCGGCTATATACACACATATTAGTTCTCAAGAAAAAGTTTAGAGTTTATTTTTCTTCCTTCATTGAACGCAGCCATATAGCACAAGTGCATATGAAAATTATTGTTATTGTCTTTTTTGCATCTTATGGCTACAAATTAAATAATGAAGTTTTTATTGAAACAAATTGAGAATAAATTACAATATTTTAAATTTTTAAAATTCGAATTTACGTAACTATGTAAAGCGTAAAAATCCATGGAGATAATCAATCAGGTATTTAATGAATGTGAAATAAAAAATTTTTTTTAATGCAGCATTTCTTCTATTATACGTCTTTATTGATTTTTCCGTGCATTAAGCAAGTTTAATGTCTTATTTAAATACTGATAGATCCCAGATAGTACAAATTTTTCAGAGGTATCTCAAAAACATTTTGAGAACATTCTTATGTTCTAAGAATGTCCATGTCTTGGAGATCTTGCGCTATCTGAATGTTAAATTTTATTTTTAAAGGTCAGAAGCTTCAAAGTGCTGCACCAACATTGCATCAATATAAACAACAGTCGTCAAGTTTGTCTGCGGATCAATCACCGCTTTCATCATCGAGATTACCAGAGCCATCTCATCCAATCAACAATACTCAACAGTCATTAGAATCATCGGAAACCGCGAGAAACAATCAATACGGAAACAACTTAACCCAAGATGATTTTTGGATGTATCTATCAAATAATTCCTCCAGTAATGTTATCACCGAAGAAAAAATCAAAATTTTCTCGAAGGATGATATGTGTCAGCCAAATACATCCCATGCTAGCGTTACCGAAGAACTCAAAATCGAAACCAAAGAAATCGAGGATAAAACAGAAATCTTTAACAAACAACATCAAAAGACTGAAGTTAAACAAATTCAGATCAGAAACGCTGCTGGGATCGAAATTGATTTAAGAAAGGAAATCGCTGAAAATATGAGAAAAGGTATAATAAAACTACAAAATATCTAAAACCTTTAGAGAAACCTTAATAAGAGAACCGATCGCAATTTTAAAAGAGGTGAATTCGACGAGTGTCTAAGTATCATTCTTAAATCGATTTTAAACGTTATATGATTGTATTAAATACTTGGCTGGAAAATATTTGTATCATTTTTAAAAATATTTAACTTGTAAATAAGAAACAAGCTCGCGCGCGGACTTTATGATACATAGTCTTATGTAAGTCTAAACAAATCACGAAACAATATTAGCATCTTAAGGGGATCCTAAAGTGACAAAGTTACCGATGGAGCATTTTTTATTTTATATTCATTAATCTTTTAATTGCCTTTATAAATTTAAAAATCCTTTTGCAGAATCAAAATACAGACAATAATGCAATGTGTACGTGAACTAATTTACTGCTAAGTTCAATCTTTCTACCGATTTTGCATGCAAAC
>VBVR01003432.1:0-11690 GCA_011638315.1 Tetramorium parvispinum
TCCAAATATTGACCTTTAATACAATTACCAATGTTGGTGACAAGATATTTAGCTGAATATTGGCCGAATTTAGGCGTCCGAAACTTTGGATATGCGATAACGCACCGAACAATGGCCACGTTGCCTACCTCGGCAAATCCTACATGGGAATTTTCATGCAATTGCAATTTTCAAAGGACTCAATTAAATCAATTTCAAAACTCCGAGAACAAATATATTCCTAATTAAAGTAACAAGAATATAAGATATCAAAGTTTTTTTTTACAATTTTAATCATTTTCTTTTAGCAAAAAGTCTGGAAGAGTAAACATAAGAATCTTTAGTTCAAATATTTTGATGCTTGAAGAATATGAATACCAATAATACAAGTATTTATACAGTACGTGGAAAATAATTATTCAGGTCATACTCGTGTCTGATCAAATATCTGGATATTTAATTCGTTTTGAAAGATGTGACATATTTCAATATATAATTATTGTAAATTTTTTAATATAGCAGACTGATCGACGAAATTGTAATTTTATTCATGCTCCATGGATCAGAAACATCTGTTTGACGCTAATAGCATTTCGCTCTTCCCACACAGAAGTGGCTGTCTGACTACTGGAAATAGTTAATTCTCGCACGACATTAGGTCATTTATTGGGACATGGACTTACGGAACGACGTTAGGTTCGGTTCGTAGCTTAATTTCATTGGACACGTAAATGATGCCTTCATGTTCGGTGACATTGAAGGCACTCGAGCCATTCAGGGCGAAAGTTATCGAAGGATGCGGCTTCACGCTGGGTTTTGCCACGCGTAGATATCTGGGCGAAATCCGGGCTATCCTCACATTCGATGGATACGAGAACGTCGCGACAGTTGACGGCATTACGGTTGTTAAAGCTTGGTGTACCGGTCCCGAGAAAGTTATGCTGATGTTTACCTAAATAAAAAAAAATATGAATTATTAACGAGCCAATTTGAATAAGATATTAAGAAGAAAAGATTATACAATATATTATACTTATTATATCATGATATTATTTTGTATTATAATTACTTTCACTTTTTATCAAACAACTTTTTATGATGCTACAATACGAGTATCGATTTTTTAAATGTTCGTTTAGTGATGTAAAAATACTCTAGTGCTTGGAAGCTTTTCTTGTAATAAGAGCTTACGTAATGATTAATGATGCGAGAAGGATTGGCTTGCTCAGAGGATCTCAAAAAACGAGAGAAGAAATATTATTGTATTGAATTGTTCTGAGTAAACTCCTTATTTGATTCCTATTAATGTAATTCTATATATTTTTATATAGTTTTTAATATATATAATTTAGATTATATTTATAATTTTTTAAAATATTAGTTAAATTATTTCTTTTATAATAAATTGTAATTATTTTTAAAATAACTAAAAGATTTCTTTTGTCATGTTTAAGATGTACAATGGATTTTACATAAAAAAAAATTTAAAAGATTTGCCATATTTAGAACGGATCTCGAAAAAGACTCAAATGATATCTTACCGCAAAAGATCAATATTAAAGACCATCGCAGGTGCGATTGCTACGTGACGCTCTTTATCAGAATTTATCGTCCATTTCTTGGTATACCTATGGAATGATTATAGCCGGAAAAGTTCTCGGTGTTTAAGAGGATCCTGTAGCCGTCCGCGGAACTGAATTTTTGTAAAAGGATATCTTCGTATTACTTTCATAGATTTGAAAATTCTTTTAGAAAAAATGAAAGTATAAACATTAATATGTGTCTGTTTGGTAGTATTTATTTTTAAACAAAAAAAATTTTGTTTAATTAAAAATTTTTCTTTTGTTTAAAAATAAATACTACCGAACAGACACATATTAATATCTCTACTTTCATTTTCTGAAAGGATTTTCAAATCTGTGAAAGCAATAGGAAGATACTTTTACAAAAATTCAGTTCCGCGGTCGGCTACAGGATCCCCTTAAATGCGAGTACCAATCTTTTCTTAAACAACGCGTCTAGTAACTACGATTAAATCCTTATCGCACACATAGAGAGTTCATTTGTACAAAAAAATTTTTTTTAATAATAAATATTAAAAATTATATTTTTTATTTTGATGACGTAGAGAAATGTATTTTAATTTTTCAATTTCGTATCCAAGAAGAAATAAAGGAGAGAGAAAGTTCAATAACTCTCTATGCGTATTTAATGAGCAGCGATTTACGTTTCTATGGCTAAAGATCAGCATTCTGTTAGAGCAACTGTTAGAGTGTTAAGATATCGCGTTTCGCGAGGAAAGACATGATTACCCAAGAGGATCGGCGATACTTCAGGCACGGCCTGATTTAAGGGTCATGGGATATATATCAAGAGCAGGTCGCCGAGGTCGCTTGGATATCGGCGTCAAGATTTATTTTCTCGCGTGGTTTCAATTTAAGCAGCTAGTCGTGTGCGGCATGGATGATATAGGGTATCCATTAAAGGTGCACGACGAGCGCGGCTCGAATTAGAACGAATGCCATCCGATTATTATCGCTTTCACATACCGTTCTACAATCATTATCCTCTTTCCAATTACATATTCGGGATGACGTATATTTCGCATGTGTGCCGCGCGAACGGTATTTAACATTAGCAATAACGATGTACGCATGGAGAGTACATGTAATATATAATTATCGACAACCCAAAAAAAGTTTCACGATTAATCTGTCGATGTATAATAAAAAATGTATCTCACTTTCTCTTAGATATTTATATTTCTACCATGTTACATATATTTCTATCATGTCATCGAACAAAAATTTATTTAAGGTAAATTTGAAAAATAAAATGTTATTTTTAGACATAGTACACTTAGCTTGCATATTAAATAGTTTTGCAGTTAAATCCATTATGTCGAGAAAATGGAACAAAATTTCTGGTACATTTTGCAATCTTGAATTTATTAATGTTTGAGGAGTTTTTTTGCTTGATTAATGAGCACATAATTAATTGTCACATGTCCTATAAATCGAGTACAAATTCTGCTAAATGTGAATGATTAAATATTTTCTTCGTGAAAACGATGGACAAAATATTTGGAGATTGCATTCTACGTACGCGGAACAATGCATTTATTCGTGCATGCTGCGCTTTGTGTCGCAATTCCCGAAGCTTCTTTGCGAATTTCATCACATCGAGCGGTCAGTCAGATTATCTCGATTGAACGAATGTTTTTTTCCGGGGACGGAAAAATTTCCGGAAAGACCGTTCATTCGTTTGTCAGGAAAAACATCGAGAGCCGCGTTAACGACAATCGCATTATTCGAAACGAAGCTCGGCAATAAGTGACTTACACCCACACACCAATTTCAGATGGCGAACGCGGGCATTTAATTCGCGATTAGCCGCCTCCGCGAAATCAATGCCACACCCAAGGAACCTCTAACAAGGCGAGATTTCACCACCTAATTGTTTAATGGCCTCCGATTATACGGCGAAGCGAGGATTACGGATGCAAGGCGCACGACTAATGGCCATTAATGAGTCCTTATCTTTCGACTTGCTCGATACAAGCTTGGATCGATGTCGTTTCGTGCCGATTGGAAATGAACTTGACAGAAATGAAAGGAAATTGCATTTAAGAGAGGACGCTTGCATTTATGAAAATATAAATACGCCTTTAAGAAAGTACATCGGAATTAGTTTAGTTTCGAAATTAGCATGTAAGAGAGATTATCGATTACAGGAATATACTTTTTATCTGTAAAAAGAGCTTTCGTCTCTAAAAGGATTGGCAGTTGTTTAATTATACATGTATACAAATTTCTAGTATATTGCACAATTTTATTTCGCTGTAGCGAACTTATCGGATTTAAATTTCGGCAGTTGTTATGTGATTATTGGAAAAATTTGTATTTGTTACGTAAGTGGAAATAATCTTTCATGGATAAAAATTTCACGTTTCACATGAAGTGATCGTAGATCAACTCGGAGATATCACGGGTGTCTTGGTCTTTCTCATATATTAGACCAGACTCTTCGCGAGTTATGAGATCAGTACGGTGCACTTTCAACTCGAGTTTTGCCAGTGCCGTTCACAAATGACATACGGCGGTGAGATATCATGGGACCTCTGCTGATATTGCGAAATTTATCGGTGCGAACTTTTTTAATCGAACAACAGATTTCCAGCGCAGCACGCTGCGCGTGTGCTCTTTGTTCATTTCGATGAATGGCCAGTGCATCACGAAGAGCTCTGATTTGATTTTCTGACACAGTAGTCAATTTTTAACAAATCGCAGTATTTTATCAAATATTGTTCTTTTTTGTGAATTTGAACTAGGATCTGTCTTGTTAGTATTAATAAAAATCTAATTTCCTGAACTTTAAACTAACTGTTTGAATACGCGCGAAGAAGTAAAATAAAAAAATCCTTCTAGGCCTCGAAACTATAAGATCAAGAGAAATTATAGAGGCAAAAGCACTTTGGAGTGTTCCGATCTTTAGAGTGCACTGGGGAAAGTTAAGGAACTAGGCTTTTACTCTAGCACATGCTACCATACTCGGAATCGGCTCTTAAGTTACTTGGCCACTGTCCTTTGACACATTGCAAATGGAGCGAATGTTTCAAGTAGCTTGCCAATGAGTGTCGGCGACGTAGAATCGATACTGACTCACCGAATTCGCCCCGTATCCCGCGAGAAGCGACTCATCCGTGACCTGAAGGACTACGCGATACGGTGATTTCGGCAGCAGCGTCTTCTTGGAATAGATTTCTGGAAAACGCGCGGAACGAGTTTCCGATTACGAATGCGGAAGATATACGCGTGCATTTATCAAATAAAATGATGCTCGATACTCACTGGCAAAAATGCCGGTGTAAGGTACTTGTTCTGGTCGGAAGTGATGCTCGATTGGCAGAATGCTGGAAATCATATTCAATGCATTGGAGGTATCATCAAGCAGGCGAAGACTGTACTGGTTGGTGGTCACCGCATCCGCGTCTCGCAGGACCAAACGATTCTCGTCTATCAATATAGAATTCTGTAACATAAATATTTTTTTTGTATATTGCTTATAAGGTTTTCGCTTACCAATCTAGAATCCTATAATAAATATTTTTTTTCGTAATGCTTCAAGGCACAGAATATGAGTATCATATTATATTATAATAAATTTAATTTTTTTATATTTTTTATATTAATATCCAAAACTTGTATTACTTTTATATATAAATTTTATTAATTCAATAATTTTTTGTTCTAATTTATGTATTCGCAATAGTTATAATACCAGAAAAATTTTTGGGAAAGGACAAATTCTTTTATATTTCTGTAATATTAAAAAAAAAACATGTGCAAGAAACTATTTTTAGCGTGACTATTTTTTGCATCTTTAATAGAATCAGATTGCTTCACTAACGTTTTAAGTGCTTTACTAACGTTTTAAGTATTTTCACTACACTTAACGAAACAACGTGAGATTTCGATTAACCGATCGAACTTCGCTCATTAAAGTCTCCAACTAGGTTCGTAGAAAGTCCTCAGGCATTTCAGTATTTGAATGGAACAATTGCTTTTTCACGGAAGTAAAATGAACAGTAAAAAGTAACAGCTGAATGAAAGGAAAAAAGATGTTTACCGGGGATTGTGAAAAGTGGAGAAGGAAAAAGAGGATTTGACGCGTTGGAGAGGGACATCCTAGAGAGAAGCTTAATCAGGATCAAACCCAGAAGCTATTTCTCTCTTGTCGTAGGTATACTTCATCACTCTCGTATGTCTTTTGTAATACTCGTCGCATTTGACGTTTCCTTTTTATTATGCACGTCGCGCGTTGATAACAATGCAGTAATTATGCGAACAATGAGCACTTGATTATGTCTTGTTTCCGACGTGATGATATTGTGGTTAAAAAATGCGATTTATTCGCTGAGAAACGCTGAAATTTGCCTAATAAAATGCTACCGCATGTTGAACATATTAATAGAAAAGTTAAAGATAATTGTGAAGTTATTCACGTAAAATCTTTATTCGACAATTTTTACTTCTATTTTATTGTTATTATTTTTTATAATATTCTTGCAAAAATGTAATTTAAATAAAATATTTTATATTATAACTTATACTACTCTTTTCAATCTTTATATTTTATATATATTTACTTATAAATAAATAAAGGCGCTCTTTAAAATTTGAGATATAATAATTCAATAACAATTTATTCAATAACTTTCTTTTAGTAAAAACTAATAAAAAAGTGAATATTATCAAGTTCATAAAATTTAATTAGAACTAGGACATAGACCGGGTGGGATTTCAATAATAGATTTGTGGTGGCCCTTATGTTCCGGTGACGATAAATCTATGACTTCCTTAATACCCAGGAAGTTAATTGGTCCGTAGCTACTCGAACAATTGTGGCAAGCACTAATTTAGAATATTAGCTCGATTTCGCTCTTTGATAAGTTACCTTGTGGAAGTCTTCAAGTGTTACAGCGATGGAAGTTTCGCCTTGCACTATCGGAGGATTGTCGTCCTCATCCAGGACATCAATGGTAAGGATGTCCGTTTGCACGTGCTGCATCCCGGTCTTTTCTTCCCAAACGACACATTTCACTTGGATCTTGACGTGAGGTCCAGGCCCTCCCGGAGGTCCGATAACATCTCGGTCTAAAGATGCGTTCGCAAATAACTTATCGTCGACTATGTGAAAATAGTCTGTTCCTGAAAGACGAGAATAAAACTTATTTCATTGTTCCTATAATAACGACATGCTTCAAGTTCAATATCAAATGCAGTAAAACGTATACATTATTCAAAAGTGGTCTGTGGAAGCAAAGCATCTACATCGTTAGCATAAATTAACATAATCGAAGAGGTTCTAGGAAGATTTCATGTGGTGCAACCTCCAAATTGATCAAATATGAATCTAATAAAAAAATATAATATTTAATAACGCTGACAAAAAGCTTTAATATACATATATTATTAAAATTAATAAACCGTTACTTTCATATCCCATAATTTTGTATATTGACATCAAAGTTATTATTAATTGTAATACTAATGCATTTGCAAATTATGTATAATCTTAATAAAATATTTAAATTGGTTAGTATTCTAATGTAAGTTATCATATACATATGTGTGCGTATATGTGTGAATACATTTATTTCGCAGGTTTATATAAATGTTTAATGTTTATGCCTCACTATTGTTAGATTAAACTCTCTCTTCCAAAAAGCCGCATTTGAAATATGGCGCTTGCGATTTTCCGCTAGCCACTTCTATTGTATCCAGAGGTCGAAAAATAAAATTTAAACTACGTCAGCGAAGAGATTCGGGGATTTGATATATGATTCGGCGCACACAAAGAGAGCCACAGGTTTCTGCTGTTATGTATTATGTCACATGTAACAGTAACGACGTCTTCAACGAATTTTAATGACGACAGTTTTGCGCTGATCCGACGGCAGCTTTAGCGTCGCTCGCTGCCATGAACAGTTGTGGCAGGATTTATTCGTATTTTACGTCGAATGACTCTAATCAATCACCGTTTCGCTGCTTTTCCGGCTTTGTCAGTGAAAAATGTTCAATCCTTGATGGAGAATTTATCTCTCGTAAATATGAACTTGACGGTTTAACAAAAATCGCTAGAGCGACGATACGATCAAAAACACTTTGACTAAAGAAGATAAAGATCTCAAATGTGTGAAAAATTAAGTTTCTGAATTCCACATAAATTATATAATAGTTTTATGTCACGTTAGATAGCTTTTCATAACAATTAAAAATTTGTGAATAAATTAATATTTAAAATTTGAATGCTTTCTATACGTAAAATAATTGAATGCGTTTAGAATTATGCGAGATTGGATTTGAAAGGATTAAAATTGAAAGGGATTGAGATGTCATTGAAGATACTTGCCATTTGATAATTCATATCTGGTGACGCGAAATTCGGGACACACGTAGCTGTATGCCTTCGGGCCAAACATGCCAATCATGGTGATCTCTTGATTCTCATAAATCTTGTATCTCGACGTGTTCCAGAAGCACATGTCCTATAACACTAGGAACTTTGTAGACTAACGCCTCCGATAAAATAAATCTCGAGCTTTAACACCCGTTAGTGGTCGTTTATCTTTTCTTGTATCGCAAAACAATTAAATAAAACAAATGTTTACGACTATTTGTAATGTTTTTATATTCACTATAATAAATAACTTATTATTAAATTTTCTTCTTTTTGAATTTAATTTTTATTATTTATGTGCATATAAATTCCAAATGATTATCGCGATGGCTGATGGATTAAATAGGTCGCGTAAACATTCAGAAGCAAGTGGAAATTTATTACGATAATTTACCTGCACGAAATTCGTACAATTGATTGTTTTTCCCATCACCGGTACGGGTTGCACTTTTATTTCCAGCACCGCTTCACCAAAATTCTTTTCCGTTGCTTTAATAACGATATCGAGGGTGTCTTACAACATAAAAAAAAACCATTTTAGATAAGATTATATATATTAACTTTCTAGTTAGATAAGATTTTCTTAGAAAAGAACAAATAAATAAAAATGTACCTACCATTTTTCGAAAAATTCCGTAGCATGACGCTCGTATCTTTAAGATAAATTATAGACGACTCTTCCCATGGCAGGCGGATCTGGTACTCCACATTTTTCGGTGTGCTGGAGTCGTTCCGAAGGGTCCTAAGGTCGATTAATTTGAACTCATCGTATCGAGTCGAGTACGGGAACTTTAGAGTGAGATCCGATTGTGGGAAGTAAAGTCCTGAAATAATAAAAAAAGAACATTTGATCATTTCTTATAAGCGGCCTTTTCCTCCAACTTTTCCGGAGATAGAATTTTCAGATTGCGCTTTAGGCTGACTTATATCGGATATCGTTCCCAAAAGTTGTCGCGTCCTAGAACAATGGGTCTTTGCTCGTAAATTCTCCGCAAAATGAACTCAATGGCTCGTCGAAAGCGTAGGAGGGTACGGCCGAATTTCGAGAAGCGAATGACAGAAATGGTATGTACAATATATGGTAGTGTGATAACTCCAGTTTCGCTGATTTTGCTGACGATTTCGCACACACATCGCACAGTTACTTGGTACACGGAAATGTCACGTACACCTTGCGGCTGTTTGCGATCGTTTCCGCGTTAAAAGTTGACAGGTGCAACGCGAAAGTTCGACCAGCGGAAAGAGGAAATAAATAAAAACGATGGTTTCTATTAATTTTTTTTTTATTTAGCACAACTGATAACGGTTTTATTAAATATTCTTATTAATTCTGTTTCTCCAAGAACAATATTTGCAACATTTTGTTTATTACAAGAACTGATCACGAATCGATAAAAATATTTCCAAGTAACTCTATTATATAAATATTTGCACTATTTCTTCTGCAACTGAAAGCGTTTTAGATTAAAAAAGTGCAAGAAACATAAGTTTAAAATCTGTCGTCGAATGAAAATTCAATACTATTGCAAAAGCTCGCTTAATGTTTAAATAAACGAAGACTACAATTTATCAGGATCTGGATTAAATTTTGTTATTTTGTGTAGAAAGAAAAAGAGAGGGCGAGAGAAAGAGAAAAATTATCTCATCTAGAGAGAAAAGTCTATCTCTCTAATGTATATTTCATAGCAGCAAGAGAATCTGTATTTTTGCCGAAAAGTGAATGTTCAAGCGATAGTTTTTCGCGTCTTCATTTGAAATATTACAAAACTCGCGGAAATAGAAAGAGGACTGACTGAGTATTTTCTTGCATTCGTGATACCGCATAGATTCTTTTTGCAAGCTTTTTCCAACATAAAGACTCCAGTATGTGCCTGCAGGACCTGCGTTTCTGAACGGTTGAAACGTGTTCAGCCGCAAAAATGTGCTCCGCTGAATAAAATATGCCGCGAGACGGACTAAAGGCCGTCTGGCGTAAGGCATATGTTACGATACATACGTCGAAGCCGATCGTCTGGTGGTTTCTACGTTTGAGCTTACGTCGAACACGCTCTCGAGATCGTCGCCGCCACGTCCGGCGAATAAATTATGTCGCGAGAGGCGACTTTTCCTCTCATGCTTTCTGTTATACGTTATAAATTATATGGCGATAAGCCCCCGCGGGAAACAGAGAAAACTCTTTCTACTACACGCAATTTCAGATCTGAGATACGGAAAAATATAACAATGTGATAGAGGCTGTTTGTTTTAAAAGCGATGTAAGTCTAATCTTAAAGCTTACATGAATTTCAGAGAAATGTGGAAAGAGAATGTGATGCAATGTATTTATTTTAGCGAAATTGAAACTGGATCTGGAGTCAGGAAATTAAAAATGTCTATATAAAACAAATGTCGGAAACACAGACATGTTCTTATGTTATTCCTGAAGTAGAAAACTATTTGGTCAGTATTCATGCGAGAAACCACGACGGTTGTTCTGATTCTGTTTCTTATGGTTGGGTGGGTTCCTTTTTATTTGACGAACATTTCCAATTTCGACTGGAATGGACATTCGTCGATAGTCCATATACTCAAAGATAAAAGTATATCGAATTGATCGTGCCGACTCGTGCCAGGAATGGCCGGGAGATATTTTGTCGCCCTTGTGAAATGATGATATTGCTCCCCTAAGTGCAACTGTCAAGGAGGATCGAGGGATTTAAGAGATAGTACAACTGTTACATATTTATAACAATATTTTATACCGACAGGATTTATAACGTCTTTTGTATAAATAAGAATATAAGATAAATGTAATATATGCATAATAAAACACATTGCATAAAGTAATACCATTTTTTCATTTTGTTGTTTAATATTTTCGGTTTAAACTCTTTTGAATAAATCTTATTACTTATTAAATTAATTTATTAAATTTATGTTTGAATTGTGATTATGTATTTTTTATGCTTTAAATCATCCTCTCTTATTTTATAAGTCTCACTTCTGCAGAAATTTTAATAAAAGAATAAAAATTCGGATCTTTATTTATAAATTTTATCTTTCATATTTCTAAGATAATTTTAAACGCAAGTTGGAGTTAATTGAAAAGTTACTGAAAAGTTGCTGCAATTCGAATTTGAATTAAAATCAAAGTCGAGCTTTAGCTTGAATCCTTTTAAAGAGATTGCTGCGAGGTTGCGTTAAATGCTGAAACAATGATTCGATTCTTCGATGGACAGCAATATCTAATTTCGGTATTTACGCGAGCAGGTTCAATGTCGAGAGAGGGAGACATTAGGAAGGTTCTCTGCACCGGAACCTTCGCGTGCGGCCATTATTGTCGGCTTGGAGGAACGAACCTCCCGCTTGGTGTCAAGGTGAGCGTGCAATCAATATATGCCGGAGCGGTTGTTAATTTTAATCCGTAGATCGCGTGTGCGGCTAGATACAGACGGAACGATTACGAGCACTTTTAAACCCTCCCTTCCTCCCACGCAAGTTCCTTGACATACACCATCCTCGAAAGATATTCCTCTCAGACACATACAGTACAATGTGTTTCAAAACTATCAATTTTAATTATAGATTTATTAAGAATTTGAAAAATATTTTATTATGTTTAAAATAGCTGAATAATTAATAGTTTTCGAATTGGAAATCAATAATAAAAGCATAAAGCTTTCCCGCAAATTAAATTATGGTAAAACAGTTTAATTGCAAAATTTTATTACACACTTGTTATAAATAAAATAATAAATAAGATTCATGAG
>VBVR01003433.1:0-17727 GCA_011638315.1 Tetramorium parvispinum
ACTATACTCTTTCACCTAATTTTACAATATATTATAAAAAGTTTTCTTATTTATTAAAAATGTTTTTATGACCACATAAAAATTTTTAAATAAAAAATCTTCCATTTCTAATTATTCTGATTTTAACTTATAATTTTAATATTACATCAACTCTGTGACGTTCTAATAATTTATTCGTTTAACTGTCTGATGCATAATATAAAAATATATTTAATAATAATTTATATATAAAGTAAAAATTATTCTATATATAATATATATTATAGCTTCTACTAGAGTTTCTTGAGTAATAGTTGCATACGATATCGTGGAATTACCGAGCTTGAAACAACATTTTCTCGTCTACAATCACGCGTGGCATCGCAGGTGCCGTTGATAACCGCGCACGTACGAATAATTGCGTTTTTCGCCGTGTATTTCGGCGAGGCAATTGAGAGAGGCGGCAAGGGAGCGAGAAACAGTCCCGTACTCGAATATGCGTACGCTCAAATTGCATCGACTACAGGATAGCGTTCCGCGCTTTAAACTTGTTCCGCGTACATTTTTCATCGCTTTTTTTTCAATCGCGCCGCGTCTATCGCGCAAAATAGTGTTAGGATCGCGAACAATAAGTCTCGGCGTTATTGCGAGGCATCGACAGCGATATTACTCCAACGTAATCCCGTTACACAAATACGCGAGTGCGAATTTCGTGTATGTTTTGAATACGCGGATTGAAACACCGTTATAATTCCGATGGGAGTAATTTTCGGTATTATCGATGTTATAGGTAAATGTATCTTACAGCGTTTATAACGAAAGCATCAATATTTTCAATCCCTAATTTGATAAACGTATCGTGATAGAAATAAACTCTCCATTTTACTGTAAGTGCATAATCCCAAATAACATTTATGGAATTTAATGGATTATTATCCGAAGCGGCATTAATTCTTAACTGAAAATGTTATTCATGTGTTGATACATATATAATTTTGGAAATCATACTTAAAAAAATTTATATTTGGAAATTTTTGAAAATATTACTTCTTAATTTTATTTTGATTTGTCATTTCATACGATACATATATAATTTGGAAATCCTATTAAAAAAAAGTTTATATTTGGAAATTTTTGAAAACATTAATTTTGTGTTGAGTTGTTATTTCATATGCTTCCTCCATGTATACATTTAATATCTTTTTTCCGCAAATTTTCTTTCTAACTAACATTACTTTCACAAACCGTGTGTAAAACCTACAACATATTTTATGAGAAAAGACGTATCAAAAAAGTATTATTTCAGTTAAAGATTAATCGCTACACGGACGTGTTACGTTTATTTATGGTCACCGTGTTCTTTCAACCATTGTTTGCGCGTTGGCGTTTAAATCCGCATGTCACGAATGCGAATCGCGGCGCAACCTAAAAATGCAAAACTGAAGCTGGCGATCTGTATCCTCCGGCGCTGACGCGTTTGCGTTTTGCATTACGCGTTAATCTGCATCTTTGACGGCCGTGCGCAAATCGAAAATACAACATGGTGACCGGCAACTGTTGGCTGAAACGCTGCTTCACAGAATTGGAGTTCGCTTTTTAATCGGACTCGCGTGTGTTACATTGTTGCTGCTAAGCGAAGGTAGTTAAACGTTCGCCGGACTCTTACTTCGCATATTGTGAGCGCGACTAACGCGCAGACCCAACCGCTGATTCATTAACGTGGTACGCCCCGAGTTTTCGAAATTGCGCTGCGCGTGACGCATAATTGCACGCGGTTTCTTGCCCGTCCACGTCATTTAATCACTATTTCTCAACGTCGTTGAAAAGAAAAAATACGAAATTTATTCAAGTAAAGAAGCAATAATAAAGATTGTAATAACATAGATTTGTAAAGAATATAATTTATAATAGGGATAATGAATAACATCTCGTTTTTTAAATTGCTCATAAAGAATGCATTTCTAATTTTCACTTTCATCTTGTTCTATATGGAACTCTATTTTCTATCCAAGAAAGGACTCTTTTCCCGCCTATTTAAAATATTCAATATAATTAAATAAAAGACCGAGAGACAAGCAATCGTAATAATATATTAATGAAAAATCAGTTAAGTTAATCTATATAAAGACATTCTAGTAATTATTAAACTAAATTATTAAACATCGATTAAAAGCATGAAAAAAATAGATACTTTTTTACATCAGTAATAAGAGAATTTATTAAAACAATGACAGAGCAATGAAACTTTGAATTTATTTTTATTCTATTCCTATCGATTTATCCAAGTATAGGCTAAAGTATATGTTGAACTTGCAATATTTATTACGGGATTTTAATTTTCGATCCATCAATTACTGTTTTCTATTTCAGAGAGATTTCAACATTTCCTACTTCGTTCGATATTATAAAGAATTTCATTTAATATTAAGCTTAGTTTAACTTATGCTGCAATAGACTAATTATAAATTTTATATATAAATGGACCTGCACTATTAACAACGACGTTATATACAGATTTTGACTTTAATTCACTTCCCTGCCTTTTATTTCGGTTCATCGGATCAAAAATCTTTTCTTACTCGATAGCATAATTAATGTTAAATTATTTTAACATTAAGCTCAGTTCAATTTATACTGCGATATGACAAGAGCGATAGAGATATTTGTACAATATCGCTATGAAACTGACACAAATTTAACGATGAGAGGAATGGAAATGCATCGATGCACTGTAAACATAACATCGAAAGCGATATCATTTTCGCGCTGCAGTGACACTTTCTGGATTGCAAATTCCATCTCCAGAGAGATGTCCAGGGCGAGTCATCTAGCTACATCTCCCACACTTCCGTACGTTCACCTTTACTCTTTCCCCTTCAACCTTAGCTGCATCTTTCGCCGCTCTTTTTTTACGACCAATGTCTTTGTCCTTCACATTATTACAATCGTACATCCGCTCTCCCTTCCCATCTTCTCTCTCTCACTCCCTTTTGCTTTTGTACACGTTTACACATACACGCCTAGACGCGTATACGTGCATACATCAGAACGGGTGACGGGTTACTCGGTGCTTGCCCGTAATACGTATGAATCACAGGGCTGCCGAGAAAGCGCTCGGGGGTCTGGGATTACGCATCTCTGCGTACTCTCCGCGTTCCTTACACCGTCCCAAGAGTGTCGGCAGTGTATAATACACGAGCGTGCCGTGTGCAAGCTAATAGACGCGCATACTCCTCGCGTGAGAACGCACGAAGGTTATTTCGCCACCGTTCCCCCGTAGTCGTCGGCTCCTCGTCGCGGATGGGAATTATAGCAGCGCGACATCCCGGAAAATTCAAGGACATGACTACCTCGTTTCTCGCAAACCAACGTGTGACGCGCAACTTCACCGATTTCAACTCAAGGCAATCGTGACAAGCAGTCGTATCTAATCGTATGGATATGTAGGCTATAAATGAACTTGACAATTTTTAGTTCATCCCACTAAATTTTTAAGTGTTTAAAAAAAATTGATGTTTTACTTTTTATAATACTCTAATAATCTAATTATGCAAGTCAATTACCCAACTACTAATAAACTTTTTCCACGGATATGAACAAGGGAAACGTGGGAGAAAAGCTAAATAAGTTATATCAAGAATCGTTGATTATTAAGAGATTAATAATGAATTGATGTTAAAAATATGAGAAATTTGCAATTATTATGTAAGAAAATATTAAAAAATCATTTACGTTTATTATGTAATGTATCGGAGAAGAATAAATAAAAACTGCTCGTTATATGTTACTAAAGGTAACATTCTTTTAATTCGAACTGGTTTAAACATTGCTCTTATATCATATCAAATATATATTTCAGTTTTAACTGTCACTTTATCTTTAATTTAAATTTTTATAGATTTTTGATTAGTTAAAACGGTTACCAGTGTGAAATCGATAGCGATAGCGATCTATATATATTGTTCACAGTGCGAACATACCAGACGTATAATTTTTTTTTACGTATAGATTCACACAGATTATAATCGGTTTAACTGCTTCGCTGTGCAAAAAAATATGCACACACACACACACACACACACACACACACACACACACACACACACACAAAATTGAAGTGAATATTCAAAGAACTTTCTGAAATCCTTTTAAATTTCGAACTCTTTAGAGGATTATCTTTTAGCTATTAATTCTTATACTTTTTTCTAAATATAAAAGTCTGATTTCTTATCATGCTTATATTTTTCTTAATTTAAAATTGATAAAAAATATAAAATGTATGAATTTTGCAAAACAATGATATACAGTCCAAAAATATCCATTCTCTGGGCGAACGAATGTAAATAATTCTCTTCGATAATAATCCGATTATTCGTGCTATGAAAAACAATATTTCATAGATATGGAGGACATTCGCTTCGTTAGTATTGTGAATATACAACGAGAAAGGTTATCACGTTCATTGACAATTGTATTCTTAGTTCTCCATAAAATGTGAAGACGTAGAAATTGAAAAGTGGGCACGTACGACGTTTACGAGGTGAAACGTGACGTCTGTATGGCTGGATGCATTTCGCAGATGTGATTTCATGATGCTTCGGTGCGAAAATATCTCTAAACGCTCGAGAATTGCACTTGAAACTAACCGCAAAAGCTATTGATAAACATTCACTATCTGCAGCAGTATATTATATAATGAATGTCTGCAAGAGTATATTATATAACGAATTTATAATAGAAACAATCTATATTTCGACAATGAAATCAAATCAGGTTTCATTGTCGAAATATAGATTGTTTCTATTATACAATTATATTATATATACTTAGCTTATATTATATGTAAAACTGTAGACACCTATTTATTTTAAAATTATAAATTTTTTAAGATGATTTTTTAAACATTAATGCAATTAAGACAAAAGCGAGATATTCACTGATTTAAAAGGCGTTATATGGGTTGCTCTAAATCCATGTGATAAATATATTTTTGGCAAAACATCGAGAGAAGCTATTTATCAGTTATTCAATATCCAATATACAATTTTTAAAATAAAATTAAAAAATGTTTGTCCGTTTCTTCATTTCTGATAATTATAAACAATCAATCAGCAATATTACGACATTTACTGTAGAATATTAATTGCATTAAAATTTTATTGCATGAATCTTAAGTATATGAAATCTTAAGTATATCTTATCATCTTAAGTGCATCTAAAGTGCACAGTTTAAAAGAATAAAACCAAAGTTTCTTTGTTACTGTCAATTCTCCCTTTTCCTTCTAGCCAGCTCGCCGTTTCTAAGTGACATATATTCGTTAATTAATTTGGTAATAGGGAAGCTAATGAAAATATTATCCATAGCCGTATTTAAGCAATCCCCCATAGTGCTCGTGGACATTATTGGCAGGGATGTACTCCGTCGATGCGTAGTAATTATGGCCCCGGGCTTCGCGCGCGCTATCATGCCACCGGTAATTATTAAATGGGAATTATCGTTCGTACGGACATTAATGTGGTGGCGAGTATTATCGCGTGGCAGCCGTATAATGCTTAAAGTGTTATTCCGAGTCTCTCATTGCGAGGGGCATATATTATACGCATCTATTTCGGGACTAACAAAACGCGGCGCGTTAGTATGCGCGCGAGCATGCTCATCCCGCGAGTCACATCGCGGCCGATTTCCGCGTTATTCGTTCGGAAGCGGCTTATCGCGCGCCAGGTGAAATTAATTAGCGATAAGATTAATTAACTTGACCCGCCGCGTGTATCCGGTGGTCAGTTCCAATCGCATTCCTCGTCACCCGATCAACTCCCTCCCCTTACACTCCATTCGTCTCCCCACATCTATCAACCTATTTATCTTTCCCTTTCCCCATCTGTTCGTATTTAACCGAATGACAGCGCTTCGATGGGTAATTATGCCGAGCAGTCTATCGCAATCGAATAGCGATTGAAAGATCGTTGTACCATCTCCTTTCCGCCTGATTAGTTTCCGTTTTGTCCCCATATTCCCAATCTGCGTTTTCATTAAGGATTGCAAGTAATAAATATTCAAGTGAATGTATTAATTTGATAAATTTGATTCTTAATATTTTAAAAGTTATATTAACTGTAATAAAGTACACGAAAATTTAATAATGATATCGCGAGCGTATCATTCATCATGAAGCGTTAAACAGCGACTATAAGTCTATGTCCTTTTTCTTCTTTTTTTTCCCACACGTTATTCACGGAATCTTTTTTCTCTCCATCCTCGCGCCCTTTGTACCTCTAATGGTAATTTTTAACGAGTTTTCCAATTTAACGAGCGGCAAAGCGCGCCACGCCCGAAGAGCTACGGCAGTCTTTAACGACGACGCGACTGTCCGGCTGGTGCTCCAATTTGTCGAACGCGAGAGAGGCGCGGTAAGCTTTTAGGGCATTTTCGAACAAAGTGTTTAGAGCTTATGACAGCGACGCAGAAGCTGGCGCCGCTGTTGGATCGCGTGCCTCTCGTCTTCCACGTCCCGGGCGTTTCGCGATTAATCGCATTGTCTCTCGCTGCACAACCATTAGACAGTAATTACAAGCAACGTAGTTAACTGGCGTAAATTTGGCTGAAACGCAGTTTTATGTTTATCGTCTTTCGTGATGACGATATACAATATGTAACGATCGATGCATCATAAATGTTAAATTTCTGAAAAATTTAAAGCAAAACTATTTAATGTTGAGTCTTATACGAAAATAAAAAATTATTTTGTTTGATGAAATTTAGCAGATCTGGTTTAATAATCACTATAAAAATGCAAATTTTTATTGACTGATTTTTAGTATTAATTATATGCATATATGTATATAGTTTTTATTATTAAAATATTTTAGAAAGTTTTTTAGTTTTAGTTTTTAGAACATTTTAGTTTTTATTATTAAATTATTTAGAAATAAAAAACATAAAAAAGTGAATTTTTAACGAAAATATTGTAGGTATATCTTAATAATAAAAAGAATACAAACTATTTAAATATAATCCTGTTTAAATGTAATCCTGTTAAGCGTGACTACTAATATTTCGATATTATTGATTATCTAAAATTAAATAAGAAGATGGTTTTAAATATATACATTTGAAATGTAAAAGATTTCGAAGTAGCACTGAAGCGTGACAAAATGTTAAAGAGGAAAGAATAGAGCTATTGTTAGAGAATAAAAAGAAATATTAACTTATTTTACATTTTAACTGAAGCATCGCTGGATTTCTTCCAAGATATATCGACGATATCGTCTTAAAAAATATAATGAATCATCTACCGATCTTTTAATTCTACTCTTCTCGCTTAACGAGCAGGTGAAAAGTACTCAACTAAAGAAAAAACGATCAATGGCACCATAAAGACGCTTCTGCGACGAAGAAGTTACTACTAGCAAGTTTTTATACTAACGTTAATCCGACAGTATGTGCGTTTGGTAACTTTTTATTATGCTCGATAATTAATAGGCTGTGACAAATTGACCGAATATATTTAATTTAATAACTAATTATTAAAAGAGAATAAGCTTTATTTGGATTTATCAGAAATGCATCGAATTTACAAATCGAATCTGTAATATATACAATTTATTTGAATGCAAAACTGATTTATAATCAATAGTTAATTTGCAAAAATATGGCATTTCATATTGTTATGAAAATATCGAAAATATTGAAAGAGTCGTTAAAACGCAAATATAAACTGATCAAAATATAAATTTTCATTTATATGCTTTCCTCCATTTATATGCTTTGATTATTAAAAATAATCTTATTTAATATAGATAACCATTAACCATGGAATTTTGTAAATTTTAGTTAACACACGGTTGAGGATGAAAAAAGCACTACGTGTTACTTCCACGTTGCTCATCATGTCTCTAACACCTTGTTCCTAACATTCCCAAAAACAGAACAGGTATTACTAAACGTACCACAGCAGTGGCAAGAGAGCGCGGTGAACAATTTGCTTGACGTTTTAACGACCTTCCGTCGTTCCCAGCCCTTGTAAACGTAAACCAGACTCGATGGGAAACCGATCGTTGCTACAGTGCAACGGAAGTCCTTCCTCAACAACGTTTCCCGTTACATAGGACTCAAACACTTCGAATTACGATAACGTGCATTCGATATAAAAACATTTGTTTCTATTTGAATCCTTCATGATAAAAAAAGAGTATTAAAAATTACTAGTATATCGTTACATCTAATTTATGTCTATTACGTGTCTAAATATCTTACTTTAAGATAAGAGATTATTTTATCAATTTTGTATTTAATTCTCAAACGCTGCTAAATTTTATTAATATTTTTATTTGAAATTTTTATTACTATTTTTTTTATTGAAAGTGCTTATGTTAAGAATTTAAAGAGCAATAGCAACTTTATTTTTTATTTTATTACGCATTTTTGTGATAAATTAAAAACCAGCAGTTTCAAATTAGTAAAAAGTCTCATAATATTATTTTACATAGTATAGCTGAAGTAACTGTATTGTAGCTATTTAATGAATATTGATTTATTTGCTCTCCAAAATAATTAAAATATTAATAAACAACTGCTGACATTCAAGTTACGAGTTAATCCAATGGATATTGTATGGATTTAACTAAAGTGACAATCGGATATATTTATATTGTGCAATAATTTTTAAATAATTCTCTTTTCCTAAATTTTCATTTTTGCGCATTGCGTGACAGGAATGGCATAGATGTGTTCAGTATCGATTCATGTGACCTTATCTTGAGTGCATGCAGGTTCAATTTCGGAATCCGATTCAGTGATGAATTTTAATGAAACACTCAATGAATACCAACTAGTGCACTGTATCGATTTTAGCAAAATTTTCGTAACTAAGCTTACATCACTTTCCAAATAAACGATTCACACAAGACAATAGATAAATGGTTGATCAGTATACGATAATTGATCAGAATGCATTTATGCCACAATATATCAAAATCGACATATCGATTATAATCTTTCTAAAATAAGCCACGAGAGTGTTTTCTAATAATGTATATAACGCGTCAATGTTTAATTGTTCGTAGTTCTTAATAATATATATAATAAACTAATATATTCAAAACTACGTTAAAAATTGTATCTTTTATTTTTATTATTTTTCTAACAGATTGAAAATTTTGTTGCAAAAAATCAAATACACAATTCAGAGAAGTACCTCTGTTAAATATAAAGCACCACATTATTATTTCATCACTCTCTTTTTAATTCTTAGACGGATAAGAAATTCCCCTTTTAATCTATTTATAATATTTTTTTAAAATCATATTTTATTTTTCTGAATAATGTTTTTCAGAGAAAAAAGAATTTAAAAATATTATCTTACAACAGTATTCAGTTAAAAATTTTCGAAATTATTCCTTTGTTACTTATTTGAATTTTAGCAAAATTCATTAGAGTAAGTCGTGTATCCAATGATTAAAGTACTCATATTGCTGCAATTGCCGTTTATGATCACTGCTTTGTCATCTAAAACGTATTTGATTCACATGATTTTTCCTAAAACTCTTATGGCACTGCTCTCACATTATCGATCTCGGATCCGAAGTAGGCGTAGCCGACGGAAAAGTTACGTGTTACGAAAGCAGTCTCTGGAAAGTCTTTTCTCAACCACAACTGAATCCTCGGAACAAACGGTCGGCCCTCTTAAAGAACCACCCCCAGAGATTGGCTCTAAAATTTCCGATGGTCATCCACAAAGGCGTGATTTTCGAACATATGTCTCCCGTGGGGTATATCTTTACCGTCGCCACTGTTTCCGCGAAATTCACGGGGGTGCACTTGCATATACGCTACGCGGTCTCTCTAGTTATAAGGAGAAACTACACGGTTCGCGTGACACACTATTCCTCACTAGAAGCAAAGGCTCTCCGTTTGCGTTAATGTTAATTTAAAGTTGCTCTGAATGACACGCTGACATTGAAATTGCTTTTACTCGGGATCTATAGAGATCATCATCGAGAGAGTGAACTACGTATGTAAATTTCATTTCAGGAAGCCTCTCTCTCGCTTTCCTACATTGTTTGTCTCGTATTTTCTGCTCTCTCTCTCTCTCTCTCTCTCTCTCTCAACAACCGTCCACTCAACGACTTCGTCGCTCCGCAAATTGCCAACATTGTGCGAACTTCCGCTAATCCTAATCAACGTCGTCGGAGTCGACGTTGTAGCGTCAACGTGGCCTCTCGAGTTTCTCCGAGTTTATCGATGCACCTGAGCAAGACTATGGCTTGTCCACACTACTCTTGCCCCGAGAGAGCTCTCCTTTTGTACATTTCATTTCACCAGGAATTGCTAAATTTGGCCCATGGCGGTCATGGTTCGAATTATAAACGCTTACGTTAACGAATATGCATAATGCGAATAAGCTCGAGGCAATAATTACAATGTATCGCCGTTGTAATAATGCGAAATTGTAGGTGAATCACGTTAATTTAGAACACGTTTGTAGAAAAAGTTTGTCGCCAAAAATTTGCGGTAGAAAAAGCGTTGTTCCAAATCGAGATAGACGTAATTACGGGATAGCTCATCAGAAAATTATATATTAATTTTTTTCTCGGCCAGAGTTTTTCTGCGTATTTAAAAGCAAATATGTATACTAAAAACCGTTTTAAACCTTACAATAAAATACATGTCGCGTAATATAATCATCGCATAAAACGGAAACAATGTTGATTTCGACATTTATGATGGAAATAGCAAATGGATTAAAAACGAATGAGTCAAGTACCTCTCGTCCGTGACAAAGTCGACCAAAGTGCATGGGCGCATCTGCGACCAACGCGACAGAGAGGAGAGAAAGAGCGTTGTAGGGGCAAGGAGAAGGATGGCAAAGAGACACGGTGCATAGCGGGGTGCGAGCGAGGGAGAGAGACGGCGAAAGAGCGATGCGGTGATTTGTGTATCCGCGTTAGGCGTGAGGTCGATGCGGCCATAATAATTTATCGTTGTAAAATATTGTCTCACCGACGACGCCAATGACGCGGAAAGCTCGCGGTAAATCGGACGAGATCACGCGAACGCGCAACGAGGTATCGCGTGTCGATCGCGCTCGATTCGATTTGAATCTATTTGCCGCCGATTCGTTCGGCGCGTGACTTCGAGTACGTGCGCTGTGCGACATGGAAACTTATTGAAACACGTTCGACGTGTCCGAATAAAATACCGCTTATCGTGCGGGGACTCCCGCGCGAGTGTCCCGCCGCGCGGCTCATCGATTGAATCGCACCTGGAATTACGGTGATTGCCGCCAGGATCGCTGTGTAATCTTAAAACATAGTAATTTAAAGTAAACTTTAACTTATCACTTTAATTTAGACTTTATTGAATGTATGTTGCGTACAGAAAGATTTACAGAAATTGCCTTTGAAACGGTTGGCTGTGAATTTGTCGGAATTCTATTTGCAGGAGAGTTGGAGAAAGATACTAATAACACCGGGAATGCCTTACATATTTACATTTATATGCAGCATACATTACATATTTATTATTATAATTTAAAACAATAATATTCATTCGTTAAAGCCTCTTTCTCTGTGACGAAAGTGTAGGTGAAACATTATTAAATGTCTTCCTTGGTCGGAGCAATTCAAAGTCAATGAATAGTAGTAACGTCAGTGACGATAGTGACTTCTGTAACTCCTTCATTGTCACAGGAGTTACGACAAACCATACTGGCGGCGAGAACAATTGGGGAATTACCGTTGTCGCCCGTCTTGTGTCGACTGCCCTCTCACCCTTACCTCGTTTCTCTCTCACTCTCACTCTCTCTCATTCTCTCCTATATTTTCGTTACTCTCTCCTTATCTAATAATTTCCCTATCGATATAGCACAAGGGAGGATCGAGCAAATCATTTCGAAAAATTATTTTTATCTACTTGACGAGTACCGAACATTATTTTCTTTCTTAAACAAATTGTTTAAAACTAAATGATAGACAATAAGTCATTTCATTTGAGGATTAATTTTATCCTACAATTCAATATTACCTAACATAATTTAAAACCAAAATTTACTAATCAGATCCTTCTCTCGTTTTCCGGGAAATCGTACAAAAGTACAAATGTATTCATTTTCACTTGCTTTGCGATGCTCGTGTTCGATAACTGGCGCGATAAGGACGGCATGAGCGGAATCGAGCAGCGCGTGGCGATAGACGAAAACCGCGCGGTGCTCATTCTCATTTTCGCCCACTTACGATAAGACCGGCGCTTCCGATAACAGCGGAAAAAAGATTTTGCCATTAGTATGCGCCGAGTTCTCTCGCGGTGGGGGGAAAAAAAAGAAAGGAAAGGGGAGGAACAAACGTCGGCACGGACGTGCACTTAGCGACGCGCCAAGCGTGTCGTAAAGCGATCGTCGTAATGTCGTCTGAAATAGAGTTACGGACATTTACGCGCTTCCGCGCGCACGTTTCACCGATATGGAAACGACTTGCCAAGGAGTTACAACGACCTAGGCGGACACAGTAATGGCGACGCAGGACAGTCCGAATAATGGATTTCTCTTAGGGGTCGCACGGCATACCGATCCTGTGCGACATATTCCGGTATCCGTGAATAAATCGATATCGACCAGCGGCGATTGGCATTGCCGTTAACGTTAACGTAGCGTCGATCCGTTTCTCTATCCTACCCTGACACCGCATCGGTAATCCTGCTCAGCTGAATATTCCGTCTCCCCAGACTGTCGAATTTGCTCTGCATCAGCGTGCTCAGCCAGCTTATAGATCTTGCGATCGCGTAACCGTGTATCCACTGCGTGATCATCGGATGTGATGCGATACATCCCTATCAAGCAGATCAAACCTCTACGCTGCAGTATTATCGGATTGGGGTATTTTTCCCCCAAAATGTGGAATCCTCGATACAATGGGAAAGATTTAAGAAAAAAATTAAGATTAACCGGAATAAAAAAATATGACACGCGAGAACATTTTTCAGTAATAATCTCATAATTCATCAAATAAATATAGTTAATAATTTCAGAAATATCATGAAATTATACCGAGACAATAAACTATCTATCGCTTATTAAAGAATATTACATTATAACGATATTTAAGAAAGGCACAACTTTCCTTTAATTGAAGAATTTTTCAGTTTTATTTTTTTTTTATTTTTTCTGAACTTGACCGCTTTTCTTTTTATTCAGGTATATTACGAGACTGTCCGATTAATTCTTCCCTCAGTGCACTCTTGCTCCATAACCGTTACAATTACGCTCGCGATTGGCTCGGATCCGGTAAGAGATAAATAAAAGTAAATGAAAACGTGCGGCAATAACGCGGCACGCGAATGTATCTCGAGGTTAAAGTCCGATGACAGGAGCCCCGAGGGAATTTCGATGGAGGCGGTCTGCGCCGCGACAAGGACCGTATCGATAAATTGAATTTCTTCGTGCTCGTGATTGCCATCGGCGAATCGGCTGGCTTCAGATCGAGGCAAACCCGCTACATCCCGCACCTACTTTGCGCTGTTGCACGACGCGTTCGTTGACGGGCGACGTATTTGCACGCTCGGATATTCAGTTAACGCCCGGACCAGCTTGGAACATCGGGATTGCCGTGTTAATCGGAACTCGGTCACCATCGAGAGAGAGAGAGAGAGAGGGGGGGGGAACTTTGCTAGATTCTGAATCTGCTAAAACATCGAATAGTCATTGGAGATACGTCGATGTGATATGTACACGCATACACACACACACACACTCATATACACACATCGACTCCATATTTCAAAATAGAATTTTCGACGAGTTTTCTAGGGCACGCCTGTTCCATTATCGTTATCAACAATCTATTTTACGCTCATTATTCGAAATATACGAGCAAAATTATATGTACATTTACTACGTTAAAGTGACTTGCGTGAGACAGCTATTCAATGCTATTTATAAAAAATCTGTTAACATACTTTTTAATATCTTTTAACAGGTTTTTTAGTATGTGTTATTGACAACACCGGTTATTGAACGCCAGTTATTGCTTGCCAGGCAAATCTCATTAAATCTTTATACATCCATAATCGTTGGATCGATTCTAATCAATCACTGCCAGCTTGGGCTAGCAATACTGCTGTCGCTGTGGCAAAAAACGGCGAAAGATAATTAACCATCACTCGAAGGATCCCTCTAACGTTTCGGAGAGCAAGGTCTATAGAGATTATGCTGCTAGGAGGAGTATAGGCGAAGGTTAATGAGTGGCTGTCAAAGAAGACAAAGACGAAAGCGGAAGATCAGTTGATAGCGGCTAGACTAGACGACAAGGACGGTAATTTAATCGAGCATTCTACGTGCGCTGAACACGGACGCAGTGTTATTGTTATACTGCGAGTGATGGAACATGAGCGTCAAGCATGAAACTTAAACCAGATCTTAGACGAAAGTGCAACAGGACAGAATATAGCGGTAATAAAGTCTGAAGGTAAACGTTTAGAATTGCAAACCAAGTGCAAGGCTGTAAAAGTTATTACACTGGTCCACAATATACACTTGCTTATTTAAAAAAAAAAACTTAAAAAATTCAACATGAGCAATTGATCAAATTGAAAAAAAAAACCATTATGCTTCTCGCACAAATAGAACATTAATATCTTATATTCCATTTAAATTATGACTTATAATTCTCATCTAAAACGAGATAAAACTTTACACTCTTTTGGCATTTCCGTTCTCTTTGGCATTCATGTTCTCTTAAGCCGATCAATATCCCCATGAATACTCAGTTTGCAAAGTGAAAACAAACACAATAAATTATACATCGCATTTTCGTCGTCGGGCTAAATGCGCGATTTCCGATACTTTACGTGAGTTACGGGAGCACTCTATAGATTTTACCTTTGAAACGTCAGAGTTAACTCAACTAGGATACTGAAACCAAACCCGAATTACGGCTGATTGTGCCGGTAAAAGCATCACAATTGAAATCGTGTCGATAAGCAGAAGTAAATACAACCACAATCGATTTCCGAAATTACTTCTACGCAGCATCCACAGGGTGCCTATATTTCCATTATCAAACAAGCTCTCACGATACTCTCAATAAGTTGGAGTTATTCTCTGTTTGGGAAATTCAAAGCAAAAATACCTCTCCTAATAATGATACATTGTGTACCACGAAACGCAACTTCGAAAACCGCATGCTGTGCGGAGTGTACTGATTAGAGCTCTTTCTCTCTAGTCCTGTTCGCGGACCTTATTTGCCCGTTTCCATTATCTTTTCCTTTTTACTGCGAAGTACCATAACTTGCCGGGTATGTCACACCGCCGTACCGAAACGGTCACGATCCGCGAAACGAGATTTCGCCGGACGAGCGTCGTGGAACGACGTGGCCGTACGTATCAGTTCTGTCTCCGCAAGCTTTTCCGCTGCTCTCTCGTTACTCTCGTTATTTTGCGCAAACGTAACACGTCCTCTACTCGTTTAACGACAAATCACGAGCGCAATATTAAGCCTCTGAATCAATAATATATACTATAATAAAAAAATGTATTAATATAACGTATAATTCGATTCATAAAATAAATCAAAAGTGGATACGAATCTTAATTTTAATTTTCGTTCATTTTATAACGCAGAAAATATCGTGTCAAGACGCATTCTTACATTTGGAGTAACATGCGAGCTACGTATATAAAATAATGAGGAAAAGAGAAAATATGCAGCAATATAAAAAGGGGAAGCACTAGAGAACGAGTGCATTTTTCACTCACAATCAGACAAAATTACGCGCTTTCGCGTAACTTTCATATTTAGGTATGCAACGGCACATTCGTCGCTTTGCTCCTATCTGAAAAATACAGTACGCCGTATTTTCTGTCTCGCATAATAATCTACATTAGAATCTACATTAGAATTCTTTAAGTTTTATCTACGTTCTGATGCATACTGCGGTGTCACGCGAGATATTAAAACCACGAGGGTTCATGATTTGTTATTTTATAAAGGGTTTTCACAAAGCAGTTGTGCGCGTTGCAACATTGGCAATGTGTAAAATAGTATAAATTTAAGGCCAGTCACACGATGAAACGTTTACAAACACATGCACCGGACAGCCCAATAAAATATTCAAACGAACATCAACGCGTAAAATATTAACACGTTCTCTCTCCGAGTTTCCCCTTTCGGTTCTGGTTCAAAAACGTTTTAAGAGACGACTATTTTGACGCACCAAAACATTTCACGCTCAGCGTAGAAATGCAGTTGACGGATTAATTAGAAAATGTTTCGGTGTAGTCATGCGCTGCTACATATTTCGGCGTTAATGAAGTTCCCCTCTAACAAAGTTTCTAACGAGATAGAGAAATCGTTCTACCGTTTTGAATAGCCCGTATTGTTCGCGTAAATCTTCGCTCAGAATAGTTTAGACTTGAGTCTTTGATCCGAAGTTATAGAACCTGTGATTTGTGACACTGCAGATGTGGAATTTAAAAAATCCCTAAGCACAAAGCGAAAATCTAGTACTAATGATAGTATAAATTTGAAAAATAACATGTTTACCATTGTCGTATAATTGCATAATGTTTGTGCAAAGTAATGTAATTAAATCATTTATTTATAAAAAAATCTAGGACAATTTAAATTATAATTTATAATTTCTTTTGTTAATTTTGTCCTCAATTTTTAGATATATGTTAAAATCAAAGCATTATTGTCAAATTATTAAAATAAAAATTTAAGTAGCAATAGAATTTATTAATTATTTATACATATAGAAATTAATCAGTTTTTCCGAATCAAATTCAGATGCAATATTATTACATTATATATAGCAATATTATTACATTGCCCATGTAATATTTATAAATATATAAACTGCTTTAAACAAAAATTTTCTTATCGGGAAAGATGAGAGATTAAAAGAGAAAAAATAAGTTAAAAAAATATATGTAAAATAGATACAATTAAAAATAGAAAATATGAAAATAGAATAATATGAATATAAAGAAAAATTATTGTTTTATCCAATAAAAAATATTTGTTAAAGATTAAAGAATAAAGAGTAAGAATAAAGAATAAATTAATTAGATCTACTTTTATATCAGTTTATATCAAGAATATATTTTTATAGAAATATTAAACAAGATTGAGATTTATATTTCATAACACAAAATATCGTGCAGAAATATGCATCCAAAGTAAAGCACATATGAGATTTTTTTTTATGAAGATGCACAGAAAAGCTTATCTTTATGTTGTTACAAAGGGCGATTAAGTCGACGTATCAACACAACGAGGAAACTGTTTACCGTCGTTGAAAACTTTGAATTGCATTTATACTACGATCTCGCTCCTGCAGATTGTGAGGCAGGCTATCAAACGGCAATGTCGCCGAATGAACGAAAAGTACCACAAAGGAGACGAACGAACGAAGCTCATCGATCAAGGCCCAGACAGCAAAACAGATATCCAAAAAACATCCTATAAATATCCTTTAAGGATATTGAAAATATCCATAAAATATCCTTTTTATGTCCATAAGATATGTAATGGACATCCATAGGACATCTGTTTATGAAAATGGTGGACGTGATTTAGTCCCTGACATGTCCATTAGATATCCGATGGATGTCAAATGGACTTAAATCAACAATACCGGATATATGTTCGGATTTCATATGGACGTGAAATATACATAATAAAACGGTCAATAAAGCTGTTATTTCACATATCGTACGACAAATCATTTCAACCTAGTAAACACAGTTATATATG
>VBVR01003434.1:0-17726 GCA_011638315.1 Tetramorium parvispinum
TTGTAGAACAGGCTTTAAGCCCGTTCTACAATCAGTCGTATGTCGCTGTCGGATGTCGTATCGTAAGGCCATAACCAATTACAATCAATACATTCTCATGAAACTTGACTATGATTTGTTGCAACCTTACGATACGACATCCGACAGCGACTTACGACTGATTGTGGAACCGGCCTTAAAGGCCATTCTACAATTGCGTAAGCCTGGTTATAAACGTAAGTTTGTAAGAAAATGACCAATCACAGTCGATTATTCTTCGATTGCAAGAAGAATATTCGACTATGGTTGGTCATTTTCTTACATCTTTACGTTTACAACTACGTTTACGTTATTGTAGAATGGCCTTTAAATATCGATGCGTTCCAAAACCCCCAAGAAAAGGTCCGCGCGCGCTCGTATCCCGCGGGTGCCGGCAGACGGCGGAAAAAAAACGAACGTCCGAGTAGCGGTGACGCGCTCTCATCTTCGCTTTGCGTAATCGCGGGATATTTCGGGCCCGTGTAGCGAGAGCTCCAACGAACCCTCAATGTGGCGTTTGAGTTTGGCAGGTTATGGATTGAGGTTTCGGGGTGTGGCCGCGTTATTCGGCGGATCCGCGGGAAACTTAGCGGGACGACACGGCGACAGCGACGCGCGGTCGCGTTGAAACGCGCCCGACCGATTGTGCGAGTGTTGGCGCACGCAAACGCTCGCTCCGCGTATCTCTTCTTTTTTTCTCCGCTAACGCGGATCAACGCGGATGCGCGCGAGAGCTCGGCGTTGCTTCCGCGATTCCACGGCCTGACGATTTTCACGGCGTTGACGGGGCAAAGGAGATCGACGAACGCGGAAGAATCGTGCGCGAAGCTATGCTCGGAATATTTTCAAATCGATCGCCGCGCTGACGCGCTCGACGTCCGGGCCAGG
The DNA here is from genome assembly GCA_011638315.1 of Tetramorium parvispinum. Lineage (NCBI taxonomy): Eukaryota > Metazoa > Arthropoda > Insecta > Hymenoptera > Formicidae > Tetramorium > Tetramorium parvispinum. The sequence goes on from VBVR01003434.1 coordinate 907, forward strand.
GCGCTCTCTGCACATTCGACGCGAGGCGGACGTGTGAGAGAGAGAGTGTGTGTGTGTTGTGTGTGTGTCGCCGAGCCGTTGCACGACGAGGCAGGAGGCCACGGTCCATGAAATCACGTGTAACAAACACGACGTGGGATGTTGAGCGCAACCACCCCCACTCAGCCCCACGAATACACCGAGATGTCTCGGTTAGCCGACTACTTTGTAGTGGTCGGCTACGATCACGAGAAAGAAAGTAAGATATCGTAGAGATCGTACTTTAGCATTTTTTTAATTTTAGCTTTATTATATTTTCCACATTAAACTGGATAATGATTGGCATCAATTGGAATCCCCGGGCGTTGAAGAAAAAAGGAAGAAATAGTACACAATCGGAACTAACAGATATTGTTTAATCTTCTATACAAATATATAAATTTTCAGTGAATCCGCTAATTGCTGTTTATATATGCTGTGTTATGTGTTGCGATTGCAGGGGGTGGTGTAAGTAGTGGAGTTATATTACAACGATTCCCAGAGAAAGATTGGCCAGACACACCTTTCATCGAAGGAATAGAATGGGTAAAACTATTTCTTTTTATGGAAAATAGATTCGTTGGATCGTCGTGTTCGTCACGTCGTTTGTGTCATCTTCTGTATAGTTTTGTCAACCGCAAGGATGGGCTCTGTCGACGGAAAGACAGGAGCCACGCTTCTTTGTTTCGATATTGACGGATATCGACGCAAATCGACATTACTGCGCTTGCATGTGCTTCAATGAAACGGTATCAATCGTGCCAAGCAAACCTGTGGACGAGGAGGAAGATCCCGTGGATGGAGATAGCCGACCCTTGGTCAGGGCAATACCCGCCATTGCACATCATAGCATTATGTACGCTCCCAAATGTCTGGTGCTGGTTTCCAGACTCGATTACATAGAAACATTTAGAGTATGTGACTATTTAATTATACCGTTACTATACATCCATGTATTGGTTTTTTTCTGGTTTATTAACAATGATTTCTTAATCCTAGAACTGTCTTGGTATTATATACACGGTGTACGTGGAAAATCTCGGTATACCGTTAGAGACGTTAGTCGGAAACATATTAGGATGTATTCAAGTACCTCCCGCTGGTGGGCCGCAGGTACGATTCAGCATCGGAGCAGGGGATCGTCAGGCACTTCAACCACCACGTAGTCCTTCTCTTCCTATAACTCATACTAGTGTAAATTTATTATTTCAACAATTAGGTAAGAACGTATAAACCAAGCATGCACGTTGCAACAATTCCATCGATATATATTATGTTGTTAGCCGATGCATTATGTTGTTTATTCTAGGTATTCGCAATGTGTTAGTATTATTTTGCGCAGTCATGACAGAACATAAGATACTTTTCCATTCTGCCAGTTATTCTCGACTGACCGAAGGGTGTCGTGCCCTGACAGCGTTGATGTATCCGTTCAGATATTCGCATGTTTACATTCCTCTTTTGCCAGCGGCTTTGGTCGAAATTCTCAGCACTCCGACGCCATTTATTATGGGGGTACACAGTTCGTTGAAATACGAAGTTGCGGAACTTGTAAGATAAATTTTTATACGATTTTATACGATCTCAAAAAAGGCCGTTATTCTAATTTAAACTCTCATTATAATCTTCATGTTGACAGATGGATGTAATAGTTGCCGATTTGGACGGAGGTTCCTTAACAGTTCCGGATGGTGTCTCGCTCGCTCTACTCCCGGAACCATTGCTCTCGCAGACGCAGGATGCGTTGTCTCTGGTGTTGCAGCCAGAATTAACGTGCGCGGATTACGCGTTTCCTCCACTCGCAACTAGAGCTCCGCATTCTCCCATGCTCGATAAAGAACTCAGAGCAGTATTTATGAGGACCTTTGCTCATTTGTTGCAAGGATACCGAAGCTGTCTGACATTGATACGAATACATCCGAAACCTGTTATCACTTTTCACAAAGCCGCATTTTTGGGGGAGAGGGGTTTAACAGACTGCGACTTCACCACGAGAGTTCTGGATTGCATGTTTTTTACATCTTTTATTGCAGAAAGAGGTCCACCGTGGAGACCTTGCGACGTGTGGGACGAATTGTACAGTAACTTGAGCGATCAGCTGAAGCAAGAAACGCAGGATCATCGAGTTATACTGACGCATATCCAAGAACTAGCGCAACAGTTATATTTGAATGAAAACCCGAATCCTCAACCGTACGTGCAGAAGATTCTAAAGCCCCCCGAGGGCGCATTTGCCAGGATTCACCAGCCTCTCTTGCCACGTATTAATCCAGAGCAAGTTCAAGCGATCATTGACGAAGGTCTTGCGAAGAATAATCTCAAAGTCAGATTATCGTCCCTAAGACCGATTCAACCTCGCATCGTGCCTATAGGTCCGCATATCTCATTCGTTCATGACACTAGACACCTGGTTAGCAACTCGGCTCGTAGACTAGAAGTATTACGCAATTGCATCAACTGTATATTCGAGAATAAGATCTCGGACGCTCGCAAGACGTTTCCAGCTGTCCTGCGAGCTTTGAAGAGCAAGGCGGCTCGGTTAGCGCTCTGCATGGAGTTGTCGCAGCACGTGGTCGGGAACAAGGCTATGCTGGAGCATCAGCAATTCGATCTAGTGGTACGTCTGATGAATTGCGCGCTGCAAGACGACTCGTCGATGGATGAACACGGCGTCGCCGCTGCATTACTGCCGCTCGCCACCGCGTTCTGCAGAAAATTATGTACAGGCGTAATTCAATTCGCATACACCTGCATCCAGGAGCATCCGGTATGGCAGAATCAACAGTTTTGGGAAGACGCGTTCTATCTAGATGTGCAGAAGGATATCAAACGTCTGTATCTGCCGGGCGACACGTCGCCACCTAGACTTATAAACGACAGTATTCTGAGTCCTATCAGTCCCCGGGACGGCAAAGAATTTCCGTACCGCGATCGATATTCCATCTATCAGGCTCAGGAACCGTCGGCGCTGGAGATTGCCGCGGATCAGATGCGAATCTGGCTGTCCATCGATCCCGAGAAGCAGAGAGAACTCGTCAACAGCGAAGAGAGTACCATGTACAGCCAGGCCATTCATTATGCCAATCGAATGGTCTATCTACTGGTGCCGCTGGACATCGGCTCGAAAACGCATCGTCAGGATCACATCTACGACGAGGAACGCGCCAGTAACAGCATCACGAATAGCGTGGCGAGCGACAGCGGCGACGCCGAGTCCGGATTCGAGGAAACCGACCCAGGTGAGACCGGCAGTGCCGTTATTCGGATGGTCTCGCGCTTCGTCGATCGCGTGTGCACCGAGGGCGGCGTCAGCGCCGAACATGTGCGTTGCCTGCATCAGATGGTCCCGGGTGTCGTTCACATGCACATCGAGACGCTCGAGGCAGTCCACAGGGAAAGCAAGAGACTGCCACCGATACAAAAGCCGAAGATCCTGACACCGAACATGTTGCCTGGCGAAGAGGTGATAATGGACGGCCTGCGCGTTTACCTGCTGCCGGACGGCAGGGAGGAAAGTTCCTCGGGATTGCCCAAGATCCCGCCTCTTTTGCCGGCCGAGGGTGCAATCTTCCTCACAAATTATAGGATAGTCTTCAAGGGTATACCTTGCGATCCGTTCGCCTGCGAGCAGTTGGTCGTCCGTGCTTTCCCTGTGACGTCTTTGACTAAGGAAAAGCGTGTCGCTGTGCAACATCTGGCGCACTTGGATCAATGTCTTCAAGAGGGCCTGCAGTTACGCTCTTGCACGTTCCAGTTGATAAAATTGGCCTTTGACGAGGAGGTTACGCCCGAGAATATCGACACTCTAAGGAAATTGGTGCATAAAGCTAGATATCCGCCGCACATCTTCCATCATTTTGCGTTCAACGGTCAGGTCTTGGTCACGCAAACGGCGCATCACAAGGGCAAGGAGAAGAACGCTACCTTGAAGGGTTTCGCGAAGAAAACGCTGTTAAAGACCGCACGAAAGGCTGGTTTCAAGCCAAAGCAATCGTCCAAGCGGCAAAAGTACGTGCTGCCGAATATGAATCTCATTAACAGCAACAACAAGTACATGACGTCGCCCGGTCGAATGAGCCTACCGATGACCGACAACAACGACCTCAGCCACGACGACGAGCTCAGCGTGGACGATTTCGAGATACCCGGCGTGGTGACTCAGCCGCCGACCGACGCCAAGACCCTCGAACGTTTGTCCGAGCGTAGCTACGTCAGGGATTGGTACCGACTCGGCCTCTATTCAAATGGACCGCATAACAATCGTCGCAACGAACCCTTCCGACTGACCTCGGTGAACTGCGCCTACATGATCTGTCGCAGCTACCCTGCGCTTCTGATCGTGCCCACTTCCGTGTCGGACGAGAGCATTCGGCGATTCTGCAGACTTCATCGTCATAGTAGAATGCCGGTTGTCACCTGGAGACATCCGCGTACGAAAGCGTTGTTGATTAGGGGCGCGGGTTATCACGGGAAAGGCGTAATGGGCATGCTGAAGGCCCATCCGACTTCCGGCAGTAATCTGAAAACCACATCCTCGGAGACTACTTCCTCTTTGGAACAAGAGAAATACATGATGGCCCTCGTTGCCGCGACCCCGCTCTCTGTACTGCGGCAAGGTTCCGCCTGGGGCATGTCCGACAGTTCCCTGAGTATAGATTCGCTACTGCTGGCGGCAGAAGATCGTAACGCCACGCCCGAACAATCGCGTCGCAATCTCTTCAACAAACCTCTCGGCACTCTCAGCTCGTCCGGCGGTAAAGGTCCCAAAAATTTCGGTCGATGGGGTTCTCTGAAAGACAAAAGACACAACTCGCAGGCTTCCTTAACTTCCATGCATCACCAGCGCGGAACCGTCAGACACTCGGCGGACTCCGACAGCGGCACGGAATGCGTTCACACGTTTCAACGCGCCGCTCTCTACATTCTGGGCGAGAAGGCGCACATGAAGGGCGTGAAGGCAGAGTCCACCCCCAAGACGGACTTCATTCCGGTAGAATATTACGACGTGAGGCACACGAAAGCTGCATTTAAAAAGCTGATGCGAGCGTGCGTGCCCAGCTCGCCGAACGTGGAGCCCGATCAGAGCTTCTACAGACTCATCGAGAGCTCCGAGTGGTTACAGCAATTGCAGAGCTTGATGCAACTAGCGGGAGCAGTCATAGACCTTATGGACATGCAGGGCTCGTCGGTGGCTGTCTGCCTGGAAGATGGCTGGGACACCACGACTACCGTTTGTTCCGTAGCACAGGTGTGTCTCGATCCGCATTACCGAACGATCGACGGCTTCAGGACCTTGATCGAGAAGGAGTGGCTTGGATTCGGGCACAGATTCGGCCACAGGAGCAATCTCGCCGCAAACTCGCAAACGACAAACTTTACACCCACGTTTCTACAGTTTCTCGACATAGTGCATCAGATACAGAAACAGTTTCCCCTGGCCTTTGAGTTCAACGAATACTATTTGAAATTCTTAGCTTATCACTCGGTGTCCTGCCGCTTTCGTACGTTTCTGTTGGACTGCGAGTTTGATAGAGTGGAGTGCGGGATCACCGCTATAGAGGATAAGAGAGGTTCTTTAACGAGTCATCACAAGGGCGTGGACACCGGTAGCGACGACGACACGATCTATCCCGGCGGTAGACTAGCGGGAACAAACAAGCAAACTCTCGGCTGCAATCTCGGGCAGAGTATATTCGATTACATTGAGAAACAACATGCGAGATGTCCGTTGTTTTACAATTTTATGTACACACCCAACACGGAGAATCCTATTTTGCGACCAGTCTCGCATCTTCCGAGTTTGGATATCTGGCAATTTTATCTAGAAGAAGAACTGGCACACGGTCCTGCGTACGATCTGGAAGTGCTGCAGCAGGACTCTCAACAGGAGGAAGAGGCCGAGGCTGCGGATGGCGTGGTTAAGAGCAATCGTAAAGTGGTCACTCAGGGGTGATTATTTAGTTGCTTAACATTCAGCGCTTGCGAAGAACTCACGAAATTACAGATTATCATCTTTTCTAGATATGACGGAGTCAGCACAATGGTGCCTGACCAGTTTTCGCATCTTTTGGAAGAGATTCACAAGTTGGAGACCGAATTGGGACATTTACCACAAAAATGGAAGGTACTCTGGGATAAACTCGAGTTACCAAACACCGACTCCCTTGCTGTAAGTCGGCCAACGAAATATTCGTACAAGAAATTCTTTGTGCAAGTTATTCTCGCGAGTGTCATCGCAAGAACAACTCGAAACGTAGTTGACACTATATGTATATACTATTGTGTAATTTATAGGAATCTGAATTTATATTTTTGTTCTTTGGAATATTGAAACTGAAATATAATCGTGATCAATTTTCTCTTTGTCTAGCGGCATGCATCGTTCAGTACGGCACTTGTACGGTATCACGGTCGATTGATTCATAAACGTTCTACGTTAGAACTGTTATTGCGCGGCAAACTTGCCGGTGGAAGTACTACCGGAAATGAAGGCTCTGTTTATGCACATCCGCACAGGTATATCGATCTATACAATTCGTTCAAATTGCTTCAACATATCATGAATGCGAACGTTTGCCAAAGGTTCGAACGATTGGATTCCGCGACGCCGACTCACTGCGACGCATGTTCCGGCGTGTTATGGGGTCCTGTGAAGGCTGGTTTGAGATGTATCGATTGCGGTCACGTGTGTCACGATAAATGTGCGGATGCTGTGCCAAAGAATTGCACAAAATATAAGGCTGTGACGGATAATCTCCAAACTCACACGCTTACAAGAAGTGGTGGTGATAATGGAAGCGTAAACTCGAGTATGCGATGGTTTCTGAACGAATAATTAAGCATTTGTCACATATAATCTTCATAGTTGTGCAGCAATTATCTTCAATCACTACTTTCACTGCTTTGTATTAATACGAGTTTTTTCTTGTAGGTGTAACAACTATACAAACATCTTCCCAGCAATATTATGAACAATTCTCGAGTAATGTGGCGGAAAATAGAACGCACGAAGGCTATCTTTATAAACGCGGAGCTCTATTAAAAGGTTGGAAACAAAGATGGTTTGTACTAGATTCTATAAAACATCAGTTGAGATATTACGATGCAGTAGAGGATTCGCATTGTAAAGGATATATAGGTATGTAATCAAACTAAAAGTAAATATAAATACAAGAAAAAATTTAAAAGTAGGACGAGGTGTGTATTTACCAAATCACATGTTATAGATTTGGCTGAGGTGGTATCTGTTACTCCAGCCGCGCCAATGCCCGGACCACCAAAGAAAACGGACGATAAATCTTTCTTCGATGTAAGTACATATTCTACTTTGATCAACAAAAACACGCGGTTTCGATAGAAGACAAAAATTTATAAGAAAATGTGTTAACTTTTCAAGATCAGTAATTTCAAATAAATCAAGTATATAAAACACAAATTTTCATATTAACAACGACTTTTAGCCTTTTTTTTCCAATCAACTGCAAATCAATTCATTTTTGTATAATGTTGAAATTTCTGCCATATTGCAAGCATGATGGAATTGTTTTCTTTACAGCTTCGTACAAACAGACGGACATACAACTTTTGCGCTGCCGACGCAACCACAGCGCAGGAATGGATTGAGAAAGTTCAAGCGTGCTTACAATAGTGTTATAGCGCTTGATTATAATACTAATTTCAAATTCTGGATGTGACTGATATAGAAGAGAAAAAAAGATTTTAATTTTGTTACATAATCTTGTATAGTCTAATTGTATGCGTCATGCAGACTGCAGTAATCTTGCTTTAAGTATTTTAAAACGTAAACTCTCGTTGGACTGAAAATAGTATCATAAATTAAATGTGTGATACATCCATATCCTCAATATAGGATTAGTATGTGAATATAATGTACATTTTTTGTGATTATATCGTTATATTAAATTTATATTCATCCAGCTGGAAGATGAGAGATCGCTATATAATGCGTCGAGCCTAAAATTTTTTTATTTTGTTTAATATATTTTTTAATATTAAATTATGATGGATTATAAAACGAATATAGCTCGTATATAAAAAATTGTGCATTGAAATTATCCATTGAAATGTATACAGGATGTCTCAAGATTGCTATAGTTTTTAATATCAGTGAGTTGTTTGTATTCGAATTAATTTTTCCTCAATAACTGCACTGATTATAAATGACTCGACTTGATTTTTAATAAAAAATGATTGCTAATCACTATCTTTTAGTAGCACAAATAAACATACACTATTGTCCAAGTAAATTTTTTTTCTCAACAGAATTTGAATTGTGTTATCAAAATGACTAATATTTACAACTTTTCTTACAAAAACCACTCGATATTGAAAGAGAAAAAAAATTCTAAATTTTTTTTAATACTTTTACAAACATTAGAAAATTAGTATGTATAAACTTGAGTCATTCTGTCTGTCTGTGTCTCTCTCTGTGCGTGCGTGCGTGCGCGCGCGCGCGCGCGTGTGTGCATATATATATATATATATATACACATAAAACTGCATTAAATACTATTGTAATTAATATTATTGCTTGACAAGTTGCGAACTTGTTTAACTTTGTTAAAAATGTTAAGTTCAAAGCCTATATGAGAAACAATTTCTACTTCATGTTAAAAATATTTGATTAATACTCCTGCCATATTGACAGTAAAATTAAATTGAGAATACATTTGGAATATTTTTTATTAAAGGTTTGTTTTGTATTTTGGAAACAAAACTAAAAAACGATACTATTTATATATACAATGCTATTTATACATATATATACAATAATTTCGAGAGATTTTATCTCATATCATAAACATTATTCACTAAAATCTTCTTCATCACTAAAATAGTTATTCTTTTTATAACGTTTCTTTGGTACTGTCGAAGTTATTTTTCTATCATGTTCTCTTTCTCTACTTTCCATTTCAGACCGTCTTTGCTGAAATATAAAGTAACATGAGTAAAAATTGTAATTTTTTTGCTCCATAAACATTAAACACATTCAATTCTTTTTTCAAGTATTAATTAAAAATTAAAATATTATAATTATACCTCAAGTGCAATAACGGCACTTAGCGTTTCTGGCTCCTCTTCCGTATCATCGTCATTATCATCATAATTATCGACGTCATCAATGTTGCTTTTCCGTTTTCTCGTTTTTCTCATCTCGTCATCACTATCGCTATCAAAATAACGTGTATTGTCCTCTTTTTGTTTCATATTTCTTTTTCGTATTCTGATTTTTTTTGGAGGCGGTTCCCTAGGACCTAATGTGTTGCTGCTGCAACAATACGACAAATGTCCTTCTTGTCCACATTCATAGCACTGTGATTTATCGGGATAATCCCTACGACGTATGAATTCAGCGCTGCGACCGTTATCGACTGCTATTGAACTTTTCAGAGTGCGACCAAGTACCTAGAAAAGAAAGAAACTGTTAACAATATTATAAATAATCTCTATTGCATTATTTAATATAGTTTTAATCTTTTTGTCATATCTTTCTAAAATTAAAACTAGACATAAGGTGTAACTTCAATTAATTCCTTATTCGAACAATTCTGTGCAAATTAATGTTTCATGTTGTGAATTTTTACATTTTTTTTACCTATCAATCAATCAAATAAAAAAAAATTATTAGTATTTCAAAGATACTGATATATTCCTTCTTTTCAATAAGTTTCGAAATTATAAAACAAAGTGATACAACTATTCGAATAGCATCGAACGATTAGAAAAATAAGTAAGTAGTAAAAATAAAAATTTACCTCTGTATTATTGAGACCCTTCGCACAAGACGCAGCATCTTCCGCTTTAAGAAACAGCACGAAAGCCACACCGCGACTACGACGCGTTACCTTATCTTTCAGTATTGTTACTCTGTAAATAAACGCCATAATATTTGCACGATATATACGTAGATATACGATAAATTACTACGCAAACAAAACACTTGTAACTCACTTGACAATTTTTCCATAACTCTCCAATAGCTGATGTACGTCGTTGTTGGTTAAGGAGAACGGTAAATTCGACACGTAAACAGTCGATTTACTTGGGGCGATACGACAGCTCATATTTTCACAAAATTATTCTATTTTATGAAAATGACGAGGTCTCTATATTAATATCTTGAAAATATCTCGGCGAGAAGCACGTCAAAGTACGTATGTAGTACCATCGAGGCAAGAGGTTTGTTGGCGTCGCACAAGGAGGTAAGAATAACAGAAGGGAGCGTAAGCTGCGGGGTATGAAGCCGGAGACGTGGGACGAAAATTGATCCACCAAAATGGCGACCATATTGGTAGAAGAAAGATAACCTCTAAAATTCAGAGTGAGCCTAATTTCATCGAAATCGGTGAGGAGTGAGCTCTCCTTCGTATTTACCGTATCTTATGTTCCCTCCTGATATTCCTACCTCCATGGCGTCGCATGCTAGTATTTACTCCAATACAGCGCCCATTGGATAACAGCTCATTCGAACACGTTGGGGCAAGCGACGCGCGAACGAACCTAAAGGCGTAATGACTGCGTGATTCTGCCACTTTTTTTTCTTTTTCAACATATATATGGCAGGATAGTCAAGAGTCTTTAAACACTCGCAATTATTTAATTCGCAATCCAACTAATTATCAATTTCCTTAAAAGAAAATACGCGGAATGAAGGCCAAAATCATCAAAATCGAACCCAGGACCTTATCCATCGTTTCCAATTATTCGCGTAAATACGGAGCCGCGCGACATTCCCAAAGTAAAGGCGCTTCTGATTTAGGTTAGGATGAAATCAAAATATTGATCAGTGTCAAGTACCTGCATTCAGCAGAAAAAGCAGCTCATTGTCAGTGATCATTCGATCACTGAGCGATTATCGAGCTGCTTTCTCCGCTGAAAGCAATCATTGTGGAGTCGTCGTCGAAACTAGATTTTATATTTATGATACAAGTTTATAATATATATTTATTTATATATATTTTTTCCATATAATTGTGCACAATCCAAGTGCAAGACATGCGTGTTTATCTTCCGATTCTTTTCGCGATTATAGCCTTTTGCCTCTGTAGAAATCATGACTCGTTATCAACTGCAATATAAAAGATTACTGGTGATACTTGGAAGAAACATCTGCTTCGCAAGGATTCTTTTAAAACGTGATATATTTTTCATTCTGCGGAATAGTATTAAAAACCTACGTGATTGGTCACCAACATATCTTGGCATATCTAATGCGTATTCTCTCACGAAAAATAAATCCTATAAATCTTAATTTAAATTTTATTAATAAGCTACATGAATATATATGAACATATTTGTATCTGAAAAAAAAAAAACTTGCAAGTTGTAAACATTACAGACATTCTTATCCCAGGCTCTTAAAGGTGCTACTGCTTGTAATCTCTCGCTCGAGATTATTAGAGATTGTATGCTTTTGTTGTAAAATACATATTTTAACTTATGCTAGAATTTCCTTCAAAATAATCAATATATCGGTGCAACGATAAAATTCACATGTACAAGCTTGTATAATATCTTCAATAATACCGCTCCTTCTTAGAAAGCTAAATGTAATAATTTGATTAATTTTATGGGCTTACTGCTAAATATATTGTGTGGCAAAGTCGGTATGGCTGCATTGCGCTCGTTGCATCACCGTCCGCTATCAACAAACCGTGCATAGATGTAGAAGTAAGATGTAAAATGAATGAATTTCCATTAAAATATTGCTTTGAAATTAAACTGTAGCCGTGTCGAGAGTTAAAAAGATATTACACAAGTAAATAAAAAAAAATCAGTATTACAGTATTCATGATTCCGTTATCTCCACGCTATCCTCATCCCATTCGGTGGTGAAACTTTGTATCTTCTTGTGTGATTTGTCAGCGGTCTCTCCCACGTCGTCCTCGCCCTCGACATGCTCTTCCTCAATGATCATGACGGATTCTTGTTGCTCGTCCATACTATTGCTCTGTTCGCTGCATTGCTCTTCATCGTACTCGACTATCTCTGTTTGTTCTTCAACATACTGTATCACTTCTTCCACCTGATTATCAGCGCACTCCTCCAACATCTCTTGAGGTATCTCCTGCGTCTCTTCTTCCTCCATAACTTCCTCTTCAACCTCTTCAACCTCTTCGACCTCTTCAACCTCCTCGACGACCTCTTCCACTATTTCCTCCGTTTCCTGGGTAGCCTCCGCGGACTGATAATTCTCGTAGGATCGATGATCGGTCTCCTCAGCACCGTGAATGTAGACGATCATCCCATCGTCTGTGCCCTGCATCACTATTTGCTCGTTATCGGCAATGTCCAACTGTTGCGGCTGTTGATGATGATTGTTCTCAACCTGCTGATAATTTTCATCATTGTTAACTAACATGATCATGTGCTGGCTCTCCAATTCGTGCTCATTGTAATTGATATCGTCCAACATGTCTGGCACAACGTATTGATTATCATTAACTTTTACCATCTCTATGGTTTCTTCTTCCTGCGTTTCCGGAGCAGTCTCGGTATCCCCGACACCGAGGGAAGCGGCTATGCCGCTGGCGACGTGGCTGAGAGCCTCCGCTTCGGATGACGGTTCTAACGGGATAGTCGGCGCGGACGGGGAGGACTCGGCGGTGTCTCTCTGCAATTCTTTATGCGCGCAGTCCAGATGTACTTGCAAATTTGTCAAGCGCACAAACACCTTCCCGCAATACGGGCAACGATGACCCTTGGTCTCTTTACCATCCGCCATACTTCCGTGTCCGCTGTTCAATTCGTGAGTGGTGAGCTCGGTGATGCTTCTGAACGATTGATTGCACTGGCTGCACTGAATGTCCTCCGAAGGTAGAGAGTGATGTCGGGTAGCAGGCCGATGATTGTGATTTATCTGGTGACGCACCAGCAGAGTCTCCGACAAGGCAACGTACGAACAGGCCTGACATTTCGGAAAGCACATGCTCTTTGGTGGCGGCACGTTGTGCTTGGTGTAAAGATGATACATCAAAATGTTGCGCTTGGTTGCCTTGTAGCCGCAGTGCTCGCACACTCTCGGATCGAACTTCTCCTCGTGCACATCCTGCATGTGCCTTCTGTACATGTAATAATTCGTATACTCCTCGTCCAAATCGCACTTGTTGCACTTCCAGGGACCCGTCTCGCCGTCGATACTGCCGTTACACTTGGAATCGTTCTCATCGTTATTGCTGGCCAACAGATGGTCGGATTTTAAAACCACGTAAGACACTTTTGTCTTGCAAGCGGTGTCGGAGGATTTTGCTTCTTTCTGCATGATCTTCAAGCGAATATTTTTATTGTTTTTTACTAAATGGGGATACTTTTTCAATACTTCCCTGATGATCTTTGCGTGATTGTTGATGGAATCATCGGTACTGGGACAAAGATTCGTCTTAGGCTTTTCCACATTTTCTTTTTCCTCCAGATCAAAGCGTACCCGTTTAGACGGACCATCTTGAGATCTCTGGTAAGTCTTTGATATATTCCAATCATCGTCTGAATTTGTGTCTCTCAGATTCTTTTCACTCTCCTGATTTTCCTCTTCTTCATCTTCAGTCGTGTCATTTTTACTATCTCTGTCGGGCGAATGCTTACCAGAAGAGCTTCCTTTCTTATATATGTCGGATGCTTGAACAATAGGCTTTGTATTGTATGTAATGTCATCGAATGAAGAAAATACTCCTAGAGCGATATCATCCGCTTCCGGAAGATCGAATCGGGATGGGCCAGGAGTCGTCTCCTGTTTATGCATTGAAGATGCACCGTGGAATGTTCGTACTTCATAATTCATCGCTGGTGTGGGTGGAGACTCGTCCAACTTTCTCTTCCATATGGGAAGCCTTTAAAAAGAGATTATTGTTGAAATTTTATTCGTTGTAAGATTGTATGAAACATTATGGAACAATACATACTTTCTACCCGGCAATGGTTGCCCAGATAAGGTCGATGCCGAACTGGTGGAGCTGACAACAGTTTTTGTAGTTGGAGTTGAAGGTTTTGAGACGGTTATCACTGGACGTGTTGGTGTTTTTGTCACATCATCTTGCATCTTGCTTGTGTTAAATTGAGCGTCGAGCAGTTTTGTTAAAACTGTCATATTCATTTTTTGCGCTGTACGATACAAAGCATGTTGCTCCGACGTCCAATATTCCAATTGTCCAGTGTACATAAAGCTGCATATCAATATGCACGCAATTAAACATAAATATTCGAGCACGAATATTTGAATGATGAATAAGAATGATGAATTTTTAGTTCGTACAACATACGCACCTTATAATAGACTTAACACACTCGTAAGGCATATCTGAAGGCATAATTATTACACCGTTAAAGTTTTCATCTTTTTCCTTTTGCTGTTCTTCGAGTTGCATAAAATAGTCTGTACATGTTGTCACCACAAGTCGATGAGCCTGAAGAACGTTCTATTAATAGCATTCGTGATCATTTAAAAAAACATGCGTTTAGAAATATTTCTCAATATTATTACTTTCGGCTTACGAATACAAGCACATGACATTATTTATACCTTCACAGTAATATCACTTGTGGGAAATTTAATTTTAAGATCAAAAAATTGTTCCTCCAAATAAAGAGTCTGAAGCCGTTGAAGAAAGAACGATCCCCAATTATCCACCTTTACTTGCTTTAAGCCACGCGCCGGTGGGGACTTTTCTTGAATTATTCCTGACTCCATTGTATCAAGTATTTGACAAAAGTATCGATACCTGATTCGAATAAACAGATCCAAATTATTAACCGTTCAACTTTTCAAGAGATATGGCATCACACGGTTACAAAAGAATAGATTTTCATTCAATTGAAAAACATTCAATTTCAAAGATTAGCGGAGACTGAAGATTTCGCTCTTTAACGTATGTACATACATAACGTACGTACTACTGCTATCTTCTAAATCGAATAAATGCAAGAATGAGTATTCTTTTAAAATACAAAAAACTAACAATGTAATTAATGTAAGACACCGAGATTGAACAAAGTTACACATTATACATTTGGAATGCGAGTTGTGTACCTAATCACAGTAATGTCTACTATTGTACAAATAATATTACGCAGTAATAGAGAGAAATAAAATAATCTTGACTAATTTCATAAATACTAGCTCATATTATCGCTCCAATTCAATTGAAAATCAACTCAATTGAAAAACATTCAATTTCAAAGATCAGCGGAGACTGAAGATTTCGCTCTTTAACGTATATGCATACACAATGTACGTACTCCTGCTATCTTCTAAATCGAATAAATGCAAAAATGAGGTATCTTTTAAAGTACAAAAAAGTAACAATGTAATGTAATTAATGTAAGACACCGAGATTGTACAAAGTTACACATTATACATTTGGAATGCGAGTTGTGTACCTAATCACAGTAATATATATCTACTATTGTACAAATAATATTACGCAGCAATAGAAAAAAATAAAATAATCTTGGCTAACTTCATAAATACTAGCTCATCTTCAGCTAGCAATATTATCGCTCCAATCTTCACAAGACATTTCCTCTACCTCCTACTTCGCTCTCTTGACAAATTTTCCGAAATTACTACTTTTTTACTCGAGCAATGCTAAATCCATCTCCCTGCAGTCTGCGAGCAAATCACAGAAGAGCTTGAAAAGTTTTATCAACGCAACGGTGCACGGCGAACATGCGACCCATTCATCAAACGTAACAAGAATCGTACACGTATGTACGACCCGCAACGCATCTCAACGTACATGCCGATGCTTCCCGTATCGCGTCTCTTCGCAGAGGACTCGTAGGGGAAAAGAATTACATCTCGCCTACGTTTTTTTTACCTCTGAAGGCAAGTTGCCTCTCATGAGCGAAGACGAGAGAGAGAAAGAAGGAGGGAGGGGGGGGGCGCGGACAAGACTGCGGATCGTGCTAGAAACAGGACGATTTACAAATCTCGGGTCGGACGACAATGACGTTACGCGCTCGGCACATTTTCCAGCAACGGGGACGCTGGGTCGCGTCCGCGCCGTCCGCGTCGTCCGCGCTCGAGATCGAGATCCGGCTGACTCGAGCCGGCCCGCCCCGGGTAGTCGTGCGCGCGTATTGAAAATGCCTCGGCTCTATCGCACTTATAATTCACATACCTATTCAGTAGGATCTCAATATTTCCCGTTCAGCACCATCTCTTACGAATTTTCTCAGTATACAATCAACCGCAAGCATCCCACTATGACGCTCGACTCACAGATGGAGCTCGTCGCGTTCGATCCAAAGCGCACCACGCCACCACCTCGTCGGAGAGCGGAGCGTCCGATACGTCAGCGACGTCACTTCCGCCGATAGCGTTCCGCGTGTCGCCTGGTGGTCGCCGGTCGCCGTAAAAGCGTCCGTTCGGTACATACCGTTCGGCTTGCCGCTTTGTATCGCTCGTCGCTGCATGCACGTGTTAAACATAATATTTCAATCCAAAGAAAGAATACTGGCTAAATGGGAGAGTTACAAATTTCTTGAACAAAAATTTACGTGTACAGTCGATGACTTAAAGGTTGCAACACTTTTTTTTGATGATTTTTGGAACGCGTAAAAATTTTGAAAATGCGAACCACTTCTCCGGATACATAGGGCGGTATTCATAGTCAGTTCTTATAGGGAGCTTTCCAGCTAAAAGACACAATTAGACGCAGTGTCAAACACTGAGGCACTGTGTTCAACTCAGCATTTAAGCTATTAGCGTTTTCGACTGAGCCGGGTTAACCCAACTCGGGTTAGTTTTCTTTTAGAACTGACCAATCACGGTTATTCCATTCTTT
>VBVR01003435.1:0-17721 GCA_011638315.1 Tetramorium parvispinum
GATATTACGTCTCTAAGCTAAAACATATTACGACTTGTCCCAACACGAAAATAAGACGTACTGCTACCCTTTGATACCGCCGCGGGTTCCAAGATATCTCGCTCTTGAGAAATCGGCTAGCCTTTTAAGTCTATTATTTTGAAGACGAACGGGTCTGTTTATATGTGTGCATATTTGCGTACGTGACATGTGCGAGGCTCTATTGTTATATGTCGTGCACGACTGATAAACGTTCTATTCAACAGCAGGTTTTCAAAGATTTACAACTATCTCATCCCGTTAAATCGTTTGCGTTTTATTAAATTTTACACAAATCTTGACTTTTCGAGATCGTCTGGGTAGAATATAGTTTTTTTTCATTTGACTCAAAGACACATCGGAAGTTGTATGCTTTATCGTACGTTACGTAACATAGCAGTATTCCAATTAAATTAAATTGCAATGCGCATCCTAGACTTTCCGCACGCGCGCGCTCGCGAAATGCTCTAACCGCTTTAAAACGGTCGTTCTCCTCGCTTGCGTCCGCTTTATTCCATTTTGTACAACGTCCGCGCTATGTCCGCAGGACAATAGCATGGAAGAACCGGATCCCATTGTAACCACCCCCCCCCCTTCCCTTCCGACTCCCGCGGCTACCAATTTAAAATTAATTGCAAAACTCGCGAAGAGCGCGAAGAGCTTCCTGTTCTCTCTGATTTATACTTGCGTTTCCTTGCGTCAAAAATTTCGCTCGTTCTGACCGAAAACTCGTTTAGTCCTGATCACTTTCATATTTATTAATGTATGAAAGTATAAAGACAAATTCACAAAACTGAAAATAATAAATGTTTATTAAACGGTCTATTTTAAATTAAAGCTTCACCTGTACGTTTATGCATAAATAAATTCTGATGATCAAAATTCATCGAGAATCGTTCGATAGCGGAAATGATCGGTCACCATGGTAGGATCTTCAATTTCGTGAGCGTCTCCCAGGGACGATGGAGACCATTTTTTTTTTAACGTTGAAATCGGATCGCATGCAGATGCAATCGTCAGGTATAAATCCGACGTGATGCCATGCTGGTTTCGCCGAGTGCACGTCGCAATTCGATCGACTCTCTTCACGCGCGCGAGCTGTCCGGAAAATAGCTGGAAAAAGACGTATGCAAACGCGAGCCATTCGGAGATACGCAGCTGTTACCAATGATATCGATGCGCTCGTTCGTAAATCGGGATTTTCGCGATCGTCCACGCGATTTAGGAAGTTTATGCTTTCACGTTGAAATTATAAGCGGACGCAGCCGTTCATTCGGAATCGCAGTCGATTCATCGCATCTTTTCGTTTCAGCTAGAAAGGGCTTCCCATAGGACGAAACAAAGAGATTAGTTCGGAAACGCACATGACGAAGCTGTAACGATAAATAAATGACGTCGATACGTTCCGATTCGAACGCGGTCCCGATACAGATGGATATTTGGTTTTATAAAAATGCGAATAAAATCCGATTATTTACGAGTGGAACCGGAATCCTGCGATGCGCTGTAACTGTACGTGACATTTTTCCGACGCGATATAACTCTTTGTAAATGCCGCTTTGACATCGAATTAAGTTACGGTCTTCACGTTCCGATTCGTATTTCGTTTTTCGAGTTGTCTTCTCTTTTGAACTCTGAATTATTCGTAATTAAACCCATATGCGACGTTAAAATTCTCATTTTTTGATGCATAACTGATTCAAACTTAAAATTTTCCTTTTTTATTTATACTATATTTTATTCAATTCTGTGTTATGCAAATTTCAGAAATTACATTCTTTCTAGATTCACAAGAAGTAATTGATTAAAATTTATGATTTATGCACGATATTATTTATACACGAATATTTTTTAACAAGATTTTTATTGCGGAAAAGTATACGTATATTTTTTCGAGACTTGAATCTTATAACTAAAATATACATATGTTTAAATAATAATACTTTTAAGAATTCTTGAATTCTAATTTTAATTAGAATTAAAAAAGAAAAGAAAAGGTTAATATAATAAATAGAGATAATAGATTAAATAATTTTGTTTAACAAAAATTAACAAGTATGTAATCATATTATTTATAATACAATATAATACAAAAAATGCTTTATGTGCTAAATACAGAAACTGCAAATCAGGTGTTTAAATGAGAAATGATGATTAAAAAAGATACGTAATATGGATTAACGAGCGAAGATTTTATCGTTCTGATGAGAGAATCATGCGCATTTATTTCCACTTTTTCGACAAAGCGATTCTAGAGAATGTCAAACAGCGCACGGTGCGAAATATAAGAAGAGTGCTTCATTTAGATTTCATAAAAATAGTATTCTCATTTACCTCTCCGAGGAACTTTAAAACGTAGGTAATAAAAATTAAATTGCACGAATGTAGGTAATGAAATTTATTTTTACAAAAGCTTCTGTAATTGAAGTCAATTTTTTTTATCAAGCACCATACTTGCTAAGTTTCTGGAAAAACATTATGTATGATGCGGCATTTTCATTTTTTTATTTTTAGCTCTGATTATTTTAATAAATATTTTAATTGACTTCAAACAGAAATAGAGATTATTTGCAATTATCTAAATTACAGAAATTTCATTGTTATTTTTATATTCTGTTTATTAAAAATCTGGGGACTTTTGACACAGTATATCACGCGGGATTACGTAACCAACACGCTATATCGATTTTGAAGGGATTTTCGCAAATTGGATATTACGTTGTCTATGAGTGCGCGATTGAGGATTATGAAACGATAAGCTGATCGATACGTAATTGGAAATATCTGGTCGCGCGTTCAGTTTCGGTTTCGGGCCGATTTCATAATCTCAACGCAACAATGAACTTGTCGGCGTCGTTACACGCTCGACTTGCCTACTTTGTTCGTGCGGTAATGTCTATTAGCGAATCAACGATCCGTACTATGTGATAATTAGCCATGCACCGGCATGCAACGCAATTGCGACTTACATTTCGCGAGAATGGTTGGCTGGATAATACGAGATAAAACTTAATACAAATGCAAACTCATTCTATTCAAACATAATTTTGACATTAACATTCAAGCCGGTTTATAGTTTTTTATTTTAACGAGAAAAAAGAGAAAGAAATAGAGTTTTTAAAAAGCTACATAATAATTAATAATACGACCGAGATTGAAATTTATAAATGATTTTTTTTATATATTAAATATTTTATTTTTGCAATTAATAAAATTTATTATTGTAACTTCGATATTAAAACTAGTCGTAAAAATCAAATAGTGTAATAACTTTAATGAAAAGTCACGTCTTGCGAGTGCATCTACAGCGTCAACAAAGAGATGCGAAATTTCGAGACTCCGCGAAATTCCGGGTGCCAGACGGGGAATGCGTCGAATTGCAGTCGAAGCGAAAGTTAAATCGATATGACTAGCATACTGTCGCTCGGTGACGTATGTGGCTCGTTTCGTCCTACCCAGCACCCTCTCATCCTCGCCCGAGTTCTTTCGATCTCTCTCGCTAAGATCAACCGACAGCGATGCCAGCCGATCAATTCGCTGCGCTCGTCTATCTCTAAACTCACTTGGAAAAGGGGTCACACCGAACACTTGCTTGCGTCTCCTCTTCGTCCTGCTGGTCTTACTATCTTGTAGCTCCTTAACTCCTTGGAAACGCTGATGCCACGATCGTCTCCTTAGAATCCTCTAACTCACGTCGCAGAAATCTGCTGATCCCGGCGACTTCCTTCTCGAGATATTTAAGCAGATCAATTACACGACGAGACATCCTAAACTTGCCTGTCGCTCGCGCGGAAACGGCAGATATACAACGAGACCGCTTCTCTATACAGATTACCATAAAGCTGACGTTCGCTGTGACATTGATGAGGAAAGAAGCGAAATCAGGATTTGATTCGAACGATCGTCTCTCGTTAATATTATAATTGACGAGTTTTTCCGGCAGGAAATAATTTGTTTTTTTTTTTGATCGTATAAAATTTTATTTATTGTTTTTGCTGGAAATGAAAACATTCTATCGGTGATTTCCTCTGTACATGATTCGTACACGGTCGGTCTCTCGTAATTTTAATGGATACTTCATAAATTTCATCGTTGAAATTATTCAACGGCGCGCTTTATTCAACGGGTGAAAAAAATCTCGCGAAATCATAAATCCGAAGTCGGGCGCGTGAAAAGTTTCGTCGGCTATTCCGGATCCGGACCCGCCGAGTGTAATCCCTCGCGAACGAGCTGACGTTTTACAACGCGTATCGCAGACAGGTCATTATTATTCCGTATCGAGTGCGCGCGACAGACATTGTCTATTCTCGTCCGATCCGACCAGTCGCGATCTGGCTGACTCGACGAAATCGCAATAAAAAGAATGTAAGGGAAAGAGCCGTGGCAGAGAGCACGAAGTGCCTAACTCCGATACGCATCCATAAACGCGTTTATCGTCAGCGTCGGTACCAGGTCGCGGCTGCACACAGTCTCGCAGTCAATGTATACCCGCGGGTCATTAATATTCAAGAGACACTAGATCAGATTTTATTCACACCAGCCATCATAAACCTTGGAATTGATGTCCTCGCGGATACATTTGCCCCATGTCCCGAACGGATAGGCCGGGGAACATGGGACGGTGTTCTCTTTACTTATGATACTATAATAGTGAGCTTAAAAATTTTAGTATTTTCCCTCTCTTGTACTTACGTTTCTGAAAGACGAAATTTATCGTATTGCGAAGCATATTGAACATTTATACATAAATCACATCAGAGAGGAATAAAGTTAAGTATACGTTGCATGTAACACAAATTTTTAAAATAACATGTTTTAACTTTTCAATATTTGAAAGCAATTTCTGTATAATCCATTACATTAACCAATCATAGCGTACGAAAATTTTGAATTTTGCAATTTAGAGTTAAATTTTAATCTGCGATTGCAATCTCATTTAGAATTAATACTGCCCGCTTTATTCTAACGTGCAAATCAATAGCATCGATGGCAAATATTATTATTTATTCAACTGCTCTCCTTTTTAGCTTTTTAAAATTTATATTTATTTAATAGTTCATCCGGCTTTTAAATGATAAAGTCTTTGTTAGCGCAGCCATCAAGATATAGGTGATTCAAAGATTTAATAAAATGGCTCAACATTATCGTTATATTTAGTATTCAAGTAAATTTTAATTCTTTCGATAAGGAATTCTTTCTTTTATCTAACGTCACAGATCGTTCTGGCTGGAGCAAAACGAATAACGTATCTAATTTATCCGCAGCGTCACTTAGAAGCGCACCTTGCCAGCGCACTAAATATTCATGCAATGTCATCTTAGGCGCTGGCGACGGTAGTTTAATGCCCCGAGGGTTCTAAGCAATTTCGAAGAGAAGATTATGTTTCCGCGGACAGAAGCGGTCGCTGAATGAAGGCGCTCGCCGAAGCGGGAGGTTTCGCGGGGAATAGGGCGACGAGAGGGATGCGCACTGCCTGAGCGGGATAGCGAGCAAGGGAGAAATGCGGGAAAAAGTGAAACTAATTTTCGTTCGAGCCTGAGCTTTCACCGGTCTCTTCTTTTCCTTTCCGTCCGCGTCGGCAGCCCTGCGCTGCCTCTTGGAACTATCCCTCTTCCCTACCTGCCTGCTTGCCTATCCACCTCCCCTTCGTCTTCGGAAAGTTTCCTCTGCTTACCTAGCAGGAAGTTGGTATCCGTGGTACGTTAATCCCGCAAATAGATGACTTTACGAAATGGTATAGGAGGAAGAGGAGGGGACCTTCTCTGGCAGATCCGGGCGTATTCCACGGTAAAAAGGATAAGCTCTGTCTCGCAACTTCTCTCTTTCTCTCTCTCTCCTTTGAAGAAGGGATACCTCGTCGCTCCCTTTCGCCCTCAGTGTACTTCGTGGCATGGCATTAGGCTGATATCGTTCGTTCGGATACCAGCCGCGCGTCATTATCTTCCGCCTCCGCCCTTTTCACACACCTCTCTGAGTATCGTTAGAGTAACCGCGTATCTTCAGGACTCGGTTGAAAATTTCACGCGCTCACGCAAACTGCACGATCGTAACATAAACAGTCCGGGTAATCGAATACGGTGGGATCGTAAAGGTTGGCGAATCGAATTATCGATATATATAAAAGTGCGAAAGCTCGCTATAAAATTTCAAAATTTTTCATTGAAATTTTCATAGGAATTTAAATCGTTCGGGTGACAATTGTATAAGTAAGTGTAAGATTGTGGTACTTTTGTCGTTTGATAATAATATAGAGTTTCATGTATAAAATGTAACCATTTTTATATAGAAGTTTTGTTAGTTTTTTTTTCTAGGTACAATTTTTACTATAATATATTTTTATTACAACGATTTTTATAACAGCCGTCATAAATCCCGTAATATCTTTCGCTAATACTTACTTCTTCATCTATACGTAATTTCTTTCGTGACATTTTTGGTGACTAAAATCTGATGTTAAAGCATGAAACTGTCTCATTTCAAACCTTGTAAAGTGCGATTATTATCAGGAAGGGTATAATAGACAAGGAAACCGACAACAAAAGGGACAGTCCTTGCGCCGCAGGCTCTAGTCTCTCGAAGAGAAGCGTGTGAGGCAGATAACAGCGGAAAGGGCGAGTTAAGCGAGCATTTAAGCAATCTGACAGTTAAATTTAGACTATTCCTCGCAGTACTATCATATCCAATGCCTCTGATCTACAACAATCTCGAGACTCGGAAGCAGTATTCAGGGCTGGCTCGCTAGCTGTCGCTCGCTCGCTCTCGCTCTCTCTCTCTCCCTCTCCCTCTCCCTCCCTCCCCCCTTCCCTCTCTCGTTCTCTTGTTTGCTCCCGGGTGTCCAATTTGCATACAATTGCACCTGTGTTTCATTAAACCGTACATATTTACACGCACGGTACACGGTAGTACAAGCGATGCAGTCGCGTTTACGAGATATCGGCGCGTTTACGCGCCCAAAGCAAAATCTAATGGGATCGACCATCATCTCGCTTTGAAAGAACCGGTGGCTGCAGACTTTTGCTTATTTCAAAGCCCATCTGTTAAATGGACGATTTCACGTACGTACGATATGACACAATTCAGCTCGTGAGAAAATATTTGTACATTTTAACATGTGTCTGCTAATGAAAACCATATATCTTTGCACTTCGTGCTCTGTTCACAACTAAATCAAAATTAACAAAAAGATTTCCTCATTTTGACTTGTCTGAAACAATTAAAAATATTAAAAACGTTATAATTTTTTTCGATTGTGCGTGCATCACTTTTCGTATTTGGAAAAAATTCGATTGTAATTTGACAGCAGGGTGGTAGACAATGCAAGATTATATTGTCTGAGAGAAACGCTGCTAGTAAAGTCTTAATTGAAAATCAGATGACAAGGTGTGTCGGCGCATTTGATTTACTCGTCGTCGAGCGTTTCATCCGGCATGATTTTGCGGCTGAGGTTCAATGTAGACACATCGCACGACGGACGAGTTAAAGGCGCGCCGCGCGAAATTACATTATAAATTATATATCATTTCCGCGTATACGTCCGTGCATTTGTAACAACTATAAATCAAGAGAGCTCGAGGCAACAGCAGCGCACACGTACGTTATGCTTTCAGCTTGCATCCGGTAGAACGCGAGCAGTCACTCCCGCGCCTCTCCCGCGGATAAATGTCTTTTTGGTCTAACCATCTTTCCGTGCGCGGCGATATATTTCTAGCAAATTATTTGGAAACTGTGACGCATGATATTTTGCAGAAAGCGGTTGACCGAGGAAAGATAATGCAACACGCTCTCGAAAATTAATTGGAAAGCAACTCTGCTCCCGATTGCACGTGTAACTCGCCACCTGTTTCATTTATACTAAATTACACATTGTAAAAATAACTGCATAAATATTACAATATTATTTTTTTTTTTACAATATTATTGGCACTAAATGTGTCGAGTGCTGACATCATTTCCAAAGTCGTATTCCAAGATGTAGTTTTACGTGTACTTCCGCTTTATATATCCGCCAATGTAAGTACCGTCCTATCTATTTGCCTCGCGCGGCGAGTATCTACTCAATCTGTCAGACTCTCTCTCCTTCCCCTCTCTCTCTCTCTCTCCTCCCCCCTCTCTCTCTCTCCAATATCTCTTCTCCGAACACATTTGCGTTAGCAGGACTGTAAAGCAGATGCAAATACGTCGGTATTACTGTGCTTCCGTCTCCCGTCGAAGAGCGAAGCATATAAAATATTTAATACCCGACTGAGATACAGACAGACAACACGACCGCGTGCCTCATAAATACTTCTTCAGTATGCATGTACTTTCCGGAAGAATCGGAAAGTTCTTTCTCGAAAAAGAAATGAGATCTTCGGGAAATTACAATTGATTATCGATTACTTAACGACCGCCGTAATGCCTCGCGCAGTTTGTACGCATTGAAAGACTCGATATTCTTCGGAAGTATACGAATTGGAATGGTAGACACATAAAAACGAGCTCTCTCGTTTCCGCGAGCGTCGCGATTTTCTCAATGTTTGCAATATTTCAAGGAACCCGTCACCTCTCCCGCCGCAACAATCTCACGACGATCGCTAGCGATATTAAGCGATAAATTTCGAAACAGACAGCGTGCGCGCACTAGCGTTGACGGCAAAAACAATAAACCCGAAACTACATTAATCCTTTGTCTCGCGATGACGAGCAATTGCTTCGGGGCTATCCTTTTGTTCCGGTTTCGATCCTTCTCGACGCAATAGCGAAAAGATTTTTCCGGAGAACAGTTCTCCTCTCGGTATCGGTATTTAATATTGGACTTTTCACTTCGCATTCTCGGCACCTCGAGCTGCGCTCTTTCTGTACGTATTCCTGAATGTATATCTGTGTTTATAATAGCCTCACCAATATTTTTCATTGTGCGGCAAATCGAGCGAGATCTTGCACCTAACATCTGCTCTTTGAGCCGCTCCAGTTTGAACATTACGAAAGTAAAATTTCAGACTTTCTAAGATGACTTTGCCATGCCTTTGAAATAATCAATGTTTAAATATAATATTTTTAAAACCGGGTATATTTAAATTTAAAAAATACAAATTTTTATTATTCGCTACACTGTGGGACTCCAACTTTGTCATCACAAGTTGCTTCAGTCCTTAGATAGTCGTGTTCTACTGAAATAATTTACGATTAAATAGAATGCAGCTACTATCCCCGAGGTCGCACGTAGAATTTTTCACGCAAACGAGCTTCAACCCGCGCTTCACGTACGGCGGGAAAATGCTCGAGCGACCTCAGCAAGTCGCGAGAAAAGCGTAAAATATACATACAAGCCGTGCACGTGCACGAGAGCATTTTTCTCAACTTTCGCAAAATACGAGCTACACCCCACTTCGGCAACTAACGTCTGGCAGGCGCCACATTTCACTTTGCCACGTCGATATTTGTTCACCGTCGTCGTATCGCGCCCACCCCGAACACTTCAGGTTATAAGAATTCGACGTTTGCGAAATAATAGTTACTATAATTCATCGAGCAAAAATATTTTTCTGTTATTTTAATCCAAAGTCTTCGTGACGGAAAGGATTCAGCAAGCTTGTGCGAAAATGTTCATTTTTTATCTTTTCACTTCTGCGAGATTACGCTTTATCGATTCTTCGAATTTCTTTACGGCGTTATGCAAAAAAAAAACGTCAATAGCCGACGTGGAGTTTATTACGTCGCTCTCCTGCTTCTAATAAATCTCATTTTAAGCTGCCCAAATTACAGGCTGCACGCTAACACTTTTCCTATTTCAGACGCCAACGTGTCCTTGCAGGATATCTGAGAGTATCACGCGAGCACGCGCGGTGCTAAAGTCGGAATAGCGTTGTACATTATATGTGAAGACAAGCGCATACTTATACTTCGTGCGCGCGCGCTTGTAAAAATGCCACTATGAATTTCGGCGTTTATACGGAGTGTTTTGCGAGATGAGCATTTAAGAAATTTAAAGAATATGATTCTGAGGTTTTACGAGAACTCTTCACGAAAAGCTTTTACATCCTCTACGAGTTTGTCCTACTTGCCTGAAACTTTCCTGAATTATGCCGAGCTTTTTTGCGCAATAGAACGCATAATATCTTTTATTCTGTACGCACGCTCCCTTTTATTTCACTTTTTTTTGTCAAACTTCTACTATTCACGTAAACGAAAAATTCGACGAATGCAAATAGTGTCCTGCGCGTTCTTTCGAATACTTTCCATCTTTCGCGTCTGTTATTGTTTTTAACATTCTATTAAAAGTACTTAACGCAACATTATGTTCCTAGCGACACGTCGAGGAGGCTTTTACACCCGACCCTTTTTCCATTTGGATGACTGACGGTCACCTCACGGGGTGTTTTAGCCTTTAGGGCCTTTTTTACGACTCGTTACGACAATGTACCTCTTGACCCTCGTCATCTCTCCGCAAGTTTTCCTCGCGCATACGATCGCGTACGTGAGCACGAGTGAAAATCCGGCCTCTAACGTCTTAGCACTGCGACTTCATAGGGTCGTAAGAAGTGCATTCGCCCCGGATGTAATCCGAAGTGATTGAGTGGACGCATACCGGATTTCGTACGTTTCAGTGCAACTTTCTTTTTATCTTCGAAGGATTTCGCAATGTTTTGACTCAGCGCAGCTTTACATAAAGTTTAAATAAAATATCTCACTCTTGTCCATTTATTGGACAATTCACATTGTTCGACATATAAACTATAAAATAAAAATGGAGATATATATATATATATATATTGTATTAGATTAAATTTTCCACTTTTAAAAAAGGCATGTTAAATCGATATTCGAAAGTCTCGAAGTATTGTTGCCTTTTTTCCGCGATGAAGATTGTTTTTCTCGTTTAGGTCACTTTGTATTGCGAGAGTAATCAATAAGATAAAAATGATTTACTAATTTTTTGCTATTTTTTGCTTCTAAAAATAATTTATTTGCTTTAGATTTCAAAAAGTTATTTAATATTGAGCTAAATCTTGAGAGAGATTTTCTATAATTTTTTTTTTAATTGTAATTCTAATCTTGTATAAATGCATAAAAAAAGTTTTTCAGAAAGTTCTGTATTAGAAGATAGGTTAATCCACACACGTGCACTCCCATAAATAAGCTTGCAACTAAGGCCCGTACTCCCGACATCGCGTGATTCGAATGTTCGCGTAACAATGTTTCGAGGACGAGTAAAGCAATTGATTTCTACGTGGCAAAGTTCCAGTCGGGCGAGAAACGGAATCGAGGGTTGAAAACTCTGTTTCCACTCCCCATCCTTCTCGCCGCGTAACTTCCTGTCGACCCCTTCGAAAGGCGAAAGCAAATTTGTCATCGGTTCGGACAAGCAGCGACGCCGGACCGTGCGTCTCGCATCATAATTCTTCGACATCCTCTCCAATTCCCCGGACCGATTCGCCGATTTGCCAGCCGATGGTGGCGGCACAGATCGACGGCTGCGAGAACTTTTGAACTCGGAAACTTTCGAGCGATTCGGTGATTGCCCTCAGCTGAAAATGTCAGTTAAATATCCGGAATTAAAACCAAATCAATTATTTTATTTAAAATACAATGTGAGATATAAATTGAAATATCAGTTGTATAAAGAGATTACATTTTCGTTCTGCTAAAATTAAATAAAAACTGTAACGTATTTATTCTAATTTTGTTCATTTATACAATTTTTAAATACGATTTTTTTTGTACGGCAACACGATATGCGCGTAAATGCTTTATTTTGCGAACCAGATCTTATTACACCGACCCAGAATTACGTACCTTCGCAATGATCAATGTAGGATTAATAATTGCGGAAAGCTACTACGGAGTACTATTCCGTGCCTACGCAGCTCTTCCTAAACAAATCAATCAATCACGCGGATTAAATCCTTGTCAGCAAAACTCTCGAACTGGTCGTAAATTTTAAACACGCGAGATGCAGCGTCCTTGGTTGCGATCGATACCTTGGCGTCCCTCAAGACGCCTCTTCTAGTTAATAACGTTATGCGCGATAACCGTTTACGTATTAAAGATATTAGATTTGCCAAAGTAGAGGCACTTAACTCCTTAAAGGCGCGCGACGTCAGCTTGCTGCGATCCTCTGTAGTTTCTGCTATCTTTTCTAAACAATAACGTTAGCAAGCAGAAAGTTTTTATCAATTGTGTGCATTATTATACTCAATTCATCTGATTCCGACGGTAAATTTTTTGCGAGGGAAGATATCGAGGAACGAACGAAATGAACGAAAATGAAAATATTTGCTAATCGTTTAGTCGCACGGAACGAGTATATGTATGCGTGAAGCTGGCAAATCAATGTATGGAAAATCATAAACTATTGGGAGTTCTTAGTTCTTTTTCAATAGTTTTAATGTTCAATAGGTTTAATAGTTCCTGATAGTTTAAACGAATAGTTTCTTCCTCTAAAGCAGTTCCTCTAAAAAATGAGTAAAGACAAACTAATTTGCCAGGTTCACATTGCATATCAATTTATCCTATACGAGTACCGCTCTCTCATATCTTATCAAATTTCGTAAGTTCTATAGTTCTTCATGAGTTCTGAAAAGAGTTCTGTCAGAATAGAACAAAAAAACATTGCAATTAAGTAAAATTTAGTATGATTATGTAGCATGACAACATAGTTGATATGCTAATTAAAATCTCTTAGTTCTAATATATCTATAATATATAACACAAATTTTCGCATAATTCTAAACATGTTTAAGAATTTTCAAAAAACTTCTATTCATAAGCAATGTTGCAATATTTGCATAGATGGTGTAAAATTATTAAATGTATGCAGCATTATACCAAACTCCTTTTTAAATGCCTTAATTGTCACTATAAATGGAGTGACACATTTCTTGAAATGTGTCATTCCGTTTAGTGTGCAAGACTGTGGGTGATATTTTTTTTATATTGCAACATTGCTTATGTATAGAACTTTTTTGAAAATTCTGAAATATGTTTAGAAATATGCGAAAATTTGTTATGTATCAGAACTTAGAGATTCTAATCAACATATGAACTATATTAGCATGCTACATTCCAATGTTTTTTTTTTTGCTCTATTCCGACAGAACTCTTTTTGGAACTCATGTAGAACTTGTACACTGTAAAGAATTAGTGTAAAATTAAATGTAATTTTGAGACACACTTAATAGTTTTAAATTAATTTATTTCTAATTTTGAAGTATAAAAGTAAAAATAATTTCTTAATTTGTTTTTTACAGTAAATATGTTATGGGCAAAGTCTGCACAGTGGGGAAGAATGTCGAAATTGCCCGGGCAATGCCAGCATCGCACAACGGCGATTGAGCAAAGCTGTGTAAAATAGTTTATTAGCAAACACAGCATGGACCTAGTCTTCTTCTAATTATTTTTCATGCAAAACTACGTCCATGCTGTTGATTTCCACGGTGTTAGGTGCGGAGCTTTCTCGTTACGTTATAATTAGAATTCGGACGTTCGCGCACGATCCCGTGTCGCGCGCGGAGAACCGCGCGTGCGAGTGAGTCAGGTGCTCGCTAGAGTTTGGTAACAATAGCAGTCGGCAGTCGCTGCGGGGTGACGTGTGGCTCCGTGCTAGAGACGAACTAGTATCGGAGGGGTCCCGGGTTCAAATCCCGGTGGCTCATTGCCCCACATAGAGATTCAATCTCTGAGTAGCTTTTTTCCGTCAGTTGTGTGCCTTAGGAGATTCACTCTCCGTTAAAAATTGCTCTCCTTTCAGGAGGAGATTCAGTCTCCGCCAAAAATATTGCAATCCTTTACCACCTGTATCATTTCGGGTGCTTGGGCGAACTTATTTGATTCCTCTATCGCTTTGGGTTTAACTCTAGAAAGAGCTTGAAAAGATTTGTGCTTTCTGCTCCAAGTGAAGCATAAGACAGTGCTTTTGGCCGAAGTCTGGCTTGAAGTCTTGCTAAGAGACCAGGAATCATGAAAATTAAAGAAGGAGGCAGTCGTCGCGTCTGTTATTGTTACTCCACTCTATCGAGCACCCGGCTTATTCGCACGCAGCGGTTCTTCGCGCGCGATCGCGGGATCGTGCACGAACGTCCTAACTCTAGTAATTATAATTATTTACACGGGATTTACTCCGTCCCTGCACCTCGCTCACGCGTTATTATTCAAGCTCACAACATTCACATAGGTTTACAATTTTGTCAAATCGAGCTATGTTCGCTAAGTCATTTTACACGGTTTTGCTCAGTCACGTTGTGCAATACTGACATTGCCCGGACATTTCTCGGGCAATGTTGACAATGTCCACTTATGCAGACCCATAACTTATACACAATAGTGAATCACACAATTTTTATAAAATTACATGTAATTGTGAGATTCACTATAATAGTTGCAAAATTCTACGTATTTATAATTTTGCAGTCGGAAGTAAAAATAAGATTTTAATTTCTAATAAAAAAATTTTACACTAAAAATCAAATTAGGAAATTATTTTTACTTTTATACTGCAAAATTAGGAATAAATTAATTTAAAACTATTAAGTGTGTCTCAAAATTACACAGTGTAATTTTTTACAGTGTAGATCTTGTGAAACTCATTTCTCATGTAGGACAAATTGATATGCAGTGTGAACCTGGCAAATCAGTTTGTCCTTATTCATTTTCTCTACTTTAGAGGACGGAACTATTCGTTTAAACTATAGGAATTCTAGAATTATTGAAAAGGAACTCGGAACTCTCAATAGTTTTTGATTTTCCACACATTGATTTGCTTCCTTCACATACATCGAGTATGTTGCGTTAATATCGCGGCCGGTTCCTAGTGATATCCGTCCGACTGGAACCTGACCGAGGGACTTGGAATCCCAGAATAGCTGGAGGACCGAGGATAGTTTGTTATAATTAGCGGTCCAGACGGTGACCACGATACCGTATCGTCGTTTCGAGCCGTTGTGGCGCGCGATGGGGCTAATGCCCGCATTCAAACACTAATTCCAACCGAAGTACTGGACGAACTTTAGCATCGCACTTTCTACTTGAGTTCGCTATGGCTCTACTGGGACAATAGCAGATGAGATCCGGACTTAACGATCGGCTTCGAGTTCGTCGCAATGTTGTCCGCAGGCGTGATCCGAAAGCACATTCGAAATTCAGGTTAATACCGTGGTATCTCGTATGCAATATAAAAACGGTGTTTCCTAGGTTAGTATTTTTATTATTATAAATTAGCCTTCTAGTATAAAATATTTGAAATATTTAATACAGTTAAATAACGTGGTCAGTCAAACAAAATAGAACTCAAATTTTTGTCAAGTAATTTTATTTAAGAGAAGAAGAATATGTTATACAATTTTCTAGTCTTATAACAAACATTTTATTTATTTGTACATAAATTTTCTCTGTGTATGATTATTGCGCTATTTATCAATTGTGGTGAACACGTATTATTTATGAAAATGATTTGTGTAGGAATATCTTCTGTGTGCGATAAATCATTCCACATAATGCGCTGAGCTACTCTAGAATGCATAACGTAATATCCGGAGGAAAGAAATTGCAACTTGTCAAAATTCGCTATCTTAAATTAAATTCCGCACTCGGACAAAGGTCAAGGATCAATTTAAAATGATCGTCATGACGAAATCTGAATTCGGATAAAATAAAAACAGCGATTGCATTTTAAAAAGAATTCTCTTATTCGGCGTGAGATCACGAGCGAGAAATGATTCGCAACCGTAGAATTCTTGCGATGGGTTTCGAGATTCCATTTCCGTCTCACGATGGCAGCTTATCGCGATTATGAGAGAGAGAGAGAGAGAAGAAGAAGGAGAAGAAGAAGAGAGAGGGGACACGTAACAATATTAATCTAAAACTTGGCCGCTGAAACTTTGCCCGCCGTCATTTAATTTTCGTCGAGTCCCACCGCGCTCGAAAAAGAAGGTGTGTCCCGCAAGTGAAGGTTTCTAGATCTCCCGGTATCCCTCTCACGTCATTCCCCGCTTCAGTGGAGGGTGCGAGGTTAGACTCTGACCCTTATTTTAAAGTCCTCCTACCCGGAGCTCTTCGCCGGGACCTCTCGAACCCTTCTCGCCTGCGCGAGCTTCTTCGGCTCGGCTCCGTTCCGCTCGATCATTTAAAAGTACAATTTGTCAATTTCTTCGACGGCGCGACGTAGCCGCTGGCATGTAGCCGGTGAGAAAGAGACAGTAAAGATGAGAGAGGGAATGAAAGGAGAGCGCAAATTGCCGTATTTTCGAGTCGACCTGCCAATGAGCCAAGACGAACTGCCGGCCAATTTTACTAATTAATGTTTACCAACGCCTTCCGGTTAACGTCGTAAAAAGTTCAGCTCACCTCGCTCTTTTTCCCCTGCTTTGTCAGCTTCTTCCATCGGAGTTGCTGCTGCTGCTGTTGCTGTTGCTGTTACTACTACTACTACTATTGCCTTCTTCTCGTACTCTTCTTTCCGCGGCGAAGCCTTCAACGGGGATTTTTTGTTTCTCGCAGAATCCTGAAGACCGCCAAGAAAATTCCTTCCTTGGACGTCGATGATTAATGCTCTGTCGGTGACGTCAAGATTGCCAGTCAGTGACATAAGATTTTTACCGGACCGAACGAATTTCAAAACTGATTTACGAGATTCCGCATTATATCACATTTGGCGTATTATTGGCAGTTAATTATATTTAATTATTAATCCACGATAAATAGCGTGTTGATAAAGGAGCTTTTTCATTTTATATTTACGTCACCGTAATTACTGCGTGTCAGAGCTGAATTATTGGCAACATTTTCTTTTTACGAAAGTTACTTACGGAATAACAATGATATATACAGTCCGGTTTTAATTTATCGTACTTCTGTTCTATTTAAGATAAAAATAAACAACAATTAATTATTCATTCGTGCTTTCAGGAAAACAAATTACCTTAATTACAGTGATTTCTTCCATACCGAGCGCGAGAACGAACGGTCTTGAATATTCTTAATATTCTTAATTAAAATTAGTCCAGTCTTCTTGCTTTGATATTTTATTTTATTTATTATATGGTGATTTAAATCAGGCTCAAACAGTTTGCCGAAGAAAGATCAGAATCTTTTCTAAGCACTTCCAGAAATACGATCTAATTAAACGTCGTAAATTATATTGAAAAATGTAAGACTAAACCTATGAACAATCATACGAAATTCTTTCATTTCTTTCCCAATTTCGGTGACATTCGGTGTAAATTTAGCATCGCTCGCTGAGATATTTGTCTCGAAGTCGCGCGAGTATTCCATGAGTAAATTTAACGAAGGTAGTTCGGGGATTTCAAATTATGGCTTTCGTGCACGGGGTGATCGGCGCTGGGGGGTGAGAGAGAGAGAGAGAGAGAGAGAGAGAGAGAGAGAGAGGACGGGCGAACTTGCCGACATAAACTTACTAACCGACGTCGACTGGACGACCATAAATTTCGAATCACGCTGCCTCCTCCGTTCCTCCGTTTACCCTTCCGGCTTCCTCTTATTCTCGGCATCCCTCGCGAGAACCTACCCTGCCACACGGGGTCGGCAGAAATTCCGCGGGAAATGCCTCCATCCGCGCGTCCGTGGTACGCGTTTCTCATTGATTGCATTCTTTTGTACTTTGTGGCAGTATGAAGTTACTGACAGTTGGAAACTTAGTTGGCGCTCTCGGGGTGGTTAGGAGGAGGGAGACGAAAAAGGAAGAATTGGCTGTAAGGATGTGTATATATA
>VBVR01003436.1:4188-17715 GCA_011638315.1 Tetramorium parvispinum
GGGCACAGGAGGAGAAAACGTACACGAAGGCGGCCATATTTAGAAAAGGAAATCAGCGAAGAGTATTTCGCGCCGCGCGTACCACCGAGCTACTCCTCCTCCTGCTCCTCCACCTCTCGTCGCGACCCTCCATTCCACAGCTACGACGACGACGACGACGACCACCACCTTATCGTTTCGCTCTCGTTCCCCGGCTTCGGTTCGATCTCTACACCGGGGGGCTCTTTCCGCAGCCCGTCGCTCCAATGGATTTGACAGATGAAAAGTAACAGGCCGGCTCTCTCTCTTTCTCGCGTGCGTATACTTCTCTGCCGAGGCGAATATTAACGGGAAGAGACCGGAGAGGGTAGGGGGGGGGGCAGGCGCGAAATAAGTCACGTACTTTTTTCCGCGTGCAACGGCGCCCCGGCGCTAATAACGAATCATCTTTCTCTCTATTTATCCCTCGTTCCTCCAATCTCTTCCTCTCGCTCTCTCTCTCCCCCTTTGCTTCGCGCGAAAATGCTTGCGGAACCTTTTTTTCACGTACGTACACAGCTCGCCCCCTCCTCCCCCCCCCTCTCCGCGAACGTCGATGTTATACTGCGCGCGTAATCACGTGCGGAGAGACGGTTCCGCGGCGGAGTTTTCCGAGGGCTTTTTTGCAGTCGCGGAGCTGCCAGTCGTTGAGTCGACGAGATGCGGGAGAAGAGAGAGAGAGAGAGAGAGAGAGAGAACTTGAGAGCTTTTTCCGCGTCGCACCTATACGCCACACAACGCGATTTCTTCTTCTCGCGCTCTCCTCCTTTTTCTCGTCGCTGACGTTTTTCACATGCGCGCGTACGCAGAAGACTCCCGGTCGTCCTCGCGATATCCCATCCGGGTCGCAACGTTGTCATCTTCCCTTTGAAACGCGAAATCGGCAGCGCCGATTTCGTCTTCCGGCGGGGGAAAGATCGGCGCGGAATCGCTTGGAAAATTCGCGGCGGGAGATTCGTCGCGCGTGCGTTCGGAAGATGATGGGACTCGGAGCGCGGATTTCGCGCGTGACGAGCGGAGGCGGCTCGATCGATCGGCCGAAAGCTCGTACGTGCGGTTTCCCGAAGGAAAGAAGAACGATTCTGGGAACGAGAGCGTCGCCGGAGAGAGCGACCGAATCGGAATTCGTCAGGTCGTCCGCTCCGCGTTCGCGCGCGCACGCGCGTCACGTTTCGGCGCCGTCCTGCGTGGTCCCGCGCCGGTTTACGGCCGAGCCAATTGGCAGCCGTTGCAACCGCTCGGAATAATGCCAATTAACACGTTTTTCGACGAGTCAACCGTTCGTCGCGTTCGAATGCGAATGGACGGCGGCGCGTATCCGGTTCGCCGACGAACGAAAGCCTTCGGCTCGAAATATTTTGCCGAACGAATCATGTGTCGAGAGAAAAAAAGAGAAAGAGAGATAGGACGCAAGCGCGTCATCGTCAAAACTCTGAAATCGAGCGCTTTAATATTTTTACGATCGCGCGATAAAACCGTCTTGATTCTATTTAGATTCACAGTTAAACAAATAGTTTGAAAGAAAGATTAAATTTCTCTTTAATCTCTTTAGTCGTCGTGTTATTTTTTCGTAACACGAATCGACACGGGATCTTGAAACATTCCGATATAAAAAATCGATTTATATCTTTTGGAGGCAATATTTATTCAGGCTTCCAAAATTCAAAGTTTGGATTCTATCAGGAAAAAATGCGATTTACTAAATCGTCGGATTTGCAGAAGAGACTTATCTACAATAAACAATAAGATATGAACAGTAAGTAAATTGGCCAACCATAGTTGATTATTTTTTTACGATTTAAAAAATAATCGATAATGAGATCGGTCAACTTTCTTACTGTTTATTGTAGACGGCTCTTTTGAGAACCCGGCACGACGACTGGAGGGATAACTTACCTGGGAATCACTTCCTTTTATTATCACGTACGATAACGACGTACGAACACGACGAACTCGCAATGATCTTTGTAAAAGCCTCGGGAGCTGATACCGATACCCGCGCGATAGAAGAGTATTGCGCTTCGAGCGGTAATTGGTACGTGAAAGCTCGAAAGCGAAGAGCGTCCGATAAAGAAAAAAAAAAAGAAAAAACAGGAGAGAAATCGATAAACGGGACGCTCTCCTATATTTACAAAAATAATCCCGCTAAGTAAAAGATCGAACCTGCCTCGAGCCGTGTATCGAGAACGGCGCCGCTCGATCGAGAGAGGGTTATAGAAAATATTATGTTTTGTATATAGCGCGCTTGCGATAACGCGCTAACGATAAAGCTTCGGCGAGTTTTTTTTTTTCCTTTAGGCGAGATCTGAGATGCGTTCCCGGGAATAAACGCGAGACGTGAGCATTATCGCGCCACTTAGCTGCACCGCGCGTACCGCGGTTATCTCTTAAGTCGTAACATTCTCAATCCGTCCGTCCGTCCGTCCGTTTGTCCGAGCGGAATGTCGATAAGGCGCGAGATAATGAGACAACAGCGGCCTTTTCTGCCGAGCGCGCTCCATTTCGACAGCGCGACACGATAATAGCGTATCCCCTATATGTACACCTATCTCGAGCGATAATGGTACCCTAAATATATATAAATATATATAATGATAACGGGAAAGTAAAGAGGCTCTCGCGGTCGACAGAAGTTAAGGAGGTAAAGAAAAAAACAAATTATCGATACACTCCTTTAACCCTCCGAAGCTACTTTTTTTTTTGACGTTCCGACCACAGTGGGTGTTCACCACCCAGACGAATTCAAAGTCTATCAATCTAAATCATTGGTGTGCATCAATAAAGTTGTAAAAATTCATGAAACATCTTCAAGACTGTTATTCAATATTTTTTATTGTACAGAACTCGAAAAGTACCCGTACTTTTTTACAAAAAAAAATCAAAAGTGATAAAATAAAAAAAATTGACTTTTTTAAAAATTCGTATATTTTTTTAGATTCGATATTAAATAGCGCCCAATTTAAAAATGATGTAGAAACAATGTTATTTTAAGAAAAAATGTATCTTATCTAGACTTTTCAAAAAACAATTATTTTGGTAAGATAAACACATATTTTCACATTTAACTTATGTCTTATTTTGATACGAGTAAAACTAAAATTCAAAACAAGTTATACCTAGTAAAATGATTTTTATTTAAAAATATATAAATAAAATAATTAAAAATATTGAGACTTGAATTTTCGTCTGAGTGGTCGCCACTCAGTTTGGCCTCAAAGGATTAAAGTCAGTTTTCCCTCGACGTTTTTCGGAAAGCTGATACACAGAAAAAAACATTAATTTCAGATCAACAATATTATTCTCATATATAAGCAAAAATATAAAATCTTTTAAGATTTTGATAATCTTAAACGGAAACAAAATTTCTTTATGTGAGCAAGTTATTGTCTGTTTAAGATTATAAAATCTTTAAACATTTTATATTCTTGCTTATATATGAGACTAATACTGTTGATTTGAAATTTATGTTTTTTTCCGTGTAGAGACGGAGTTGCATTTACCTATCTTTTTCTGTCTGTACTGTAGACACGTTTAGCCTCATTCGTTCCGTAGCCTCATTCGTCACGGCTCCCCTAATTGTACGAGCCTTTTCTTAATACTTCTATTTACGCACGTGACTATTTGTTCTTTCAACCTGGAGATATGCTGCGATTTTAACGCAAATATGACACCTTTTCAATAGTTTGTCGACTTCTGTCTCTTTAAAAATTATCCGTCTCTTTTGGAGGACGCTTTGAGAGACGTTTTCGATCTCTCGCTTTTTGCGGTTTTTTCCAGGTGTCCCTTTTTGTAGAAACCTTCAAAGATTACCATTGATGCTTCGTGTCCGTCGGATCTAAATTCTCCTCGCTGATTGTTCGGGATATTTTGATGAGTCCTCGGTTCAGCAGGTGTCTAAAATGCATGCATAATACGTGCTGCGAAAATCCTTTTAATTCTTTTCTTTTAGTATGTAGGGATATCTCGCATATTTTTAATGTAATCTATAATGTTCTCTTCACAATACAGCATCGCATGTTCCTCTCTGTTTTTATCATCTCATTGAATTATTTTAAAAGATAGAACCTCCCTGAATTGCTCCATTTCGAGCCCCCTGCGTCTCGTCCGCATCGATAAATTATCATTTAGATTTTTATGGATATTTATGAATCGATAAATTATCATTTGCATTTTTATGAATTTTTTTATGGATTTATTTATCATTTGGATCTTCACTGTTTAATTCCCCGGACGTGGTTTTTCCTACTTGAACCAAAGTCGACGGTCGTTCACCAAGACTTCGTAGGAGCCTGTCGACCGTTTTCCTGCCCACGGGACGTCTCATTCACAACCGTAAAGAATTTCAATTGATTCCAAAGTGCCCAGAGGAATCGAGGACTCTTTCACTGACAAGTGCGAAAGTGGAAACATCCTGTCGAACCGTTCCGGAGCCCACATAAGGACCTCCGAGAAATAATCCTCTCCTACTCGCGAGAGCGGCATTCGAGGAAGGCGTCGGAATCGCGCGAGCGATTAAAAATCTGGCCTCCCTGACTCCCTTGCGAGAGAGGGGTTGCGCTCGTCGCGGAAACGGAAACATCTCCTTCGCGCGGAGCACGTGGAGGGCGCACCCGGGCGACACCTGGCGCCCGGAAGGTGGCGGGCCGAACGTTTCCTCGGCGGCGCGGGGCGACGGCGTCCGGTCCGGCGGGCCCGTTTCAGTTGACACACGCGCGTCGCCGGGTGCGCATCGTAGTCCGCGTTAACTGTCGAGTGCCAAGTCGTCGCCTCTTGATCTGCCCCCCCCCCTCCCCCCGCTCCGTTTCTGCCGCGGGCGCGTGCAGAGACCCGTCCGTACTCATGCGCGACTCGCGAATGCTCCACGTGTAGTTCACTCCCATAGTTCGCGCGACGCTGAGATTTCACCGCCACGCCGCTGATGCGGGGATGTGAGTGCGATTTAGTGAATTGAGTGAATCTAGTCCTCCCCTTCTTCTTCTTCTTTCCTCCCGCCCCCCCCCTTTCCGCGACTCCGTTTTTTGTTTACGTATGCTTCGCGGCTGTGATGTGCGACGGTGAGAGACTCGCTCTTCAAGAGGCGCGGTAGTGACGTGGGTGACGCCAAGAGGAAGGAAAGGAAAAAAAAAAATTACTTGCGATCCAGCCATGTACCCCGGCGCCAGTATGAACGCGGCGGCGGCGGCGGCGGCCGTGGCGGCCGCAGCGAGGCATCCGGTACGTACGAAATTTCCCTCTTGATCTTTGCTCCATCTACGTGAGAGGGGAGGGAGGGATGAGATCGTTGGGCGAAACACGGGAAATGTTCAGGCCGGTTTTCCCCTCGAGAAGAAAGAGCTGCCCTTCCGAAGGCCAGCAAGCACCTTTGATTCTTCGCGCAAATTTGTCGTTTCTCCTGACGTTTTTCGAGAACAGGAGCACGCGGGATCGTTTCTTGGAGATCACTTGTATTCGGTTGTACAGTGCGCGTCACCGACTGGCTATCTTTTTCGGTGTAGCTATAGTGTAGATGAACAGTGAAAAAAATTCTGGTTAAAAACGGACTAATCAGAAAAATCTTGCAGGGTTGATCAAATGTTATAATTTATTATAATGGAAATTCTGGTTATTATAATAGAACTCAATACTTTAGAACTTATAATAACTATAATAGAATTTTTATTAATAATCAGAATATTTGATCAATCCTACAAGATTTTTCTGATTTTTTTCCAGATTTTTCGTTTCGTTTCGTTTTTAACCAAAATTTTTTTCTATGAACGCACCGTGTCTAGACTTCCTATTAGTCTTTGAATTCAGGCTCCTCACCGGGAGGCCTACAGATAATGCACACATCATTAGTACCGAAAAAGATAACAATCAATGAAGGCCCTTGCAGCATACCAGGCAACAGGCATAGGAACAAGAAATAGATTTTTCAACATATGTGTATTGATATACGCTTTCCGATAGGTTTTGAAAAATCTATTCCTAAAAATCTGTTCCTATTGCCTGTTGCCTGGTATTCTGCAGGGACCTTGACACACAGTGTCACGATAGGATGTTTTCATTCTCGCACTTACTGCAGGCATCATTAGGCGTGTCTTATACCCGTATCCATAGTCAGACCTTATATTTAAGGCCTCCTTAAATTTATCATTAAATGCTTTACAGATCATTTCATTGGCTATAGAGTATCTAAAGATGAACTTTAAGGAGGCCTTAAATATAAGACCTGACTATGAATACGGACATTAAGCTGTTTTCCAGCTAGGACACTTACGCTGTGTCACACTGTATTCCACTGTACAAGGTTGTTGGAACGATTAGAAGATAGAGCTACTAGGTTCAATTTGCTAAGATATTAGTATAATAAGTATTATTATATATCTTTATTTTTAATTAACTTTAAATTATTTTTAATTATATGCTAAACATATGCGAAAAAAGAGCTCTTATCACATGTTAAACATAAAATTTCTTATAAAGTTGGTAATATTCATATGTTTATAACACGCTCGTACTTAGCTTTTTATCGTGTTATACTGTGCAGTGTAACTCTGTGTCATAGTTGGAACACTCCGTGTCGGACAGTGTTACACTGTGTCATCTGTGTAATTTGCCGGAAAACAGCGTTAGAATCGAACGAATTTTTCACAGAAACGCCGAAACAATTTTCTAAAGAATTCGAAATCCGAGATTAGTTCAGTGTTAAGTTTCTTGTGAAACGAATAATATTTTCTTCAAAAATTCTCTCTGTTAAAAACTGCACAATTACGACGAACGACGTTTAAAGAAAATTCGACCTGAAATTAGCCAAAGTGTATGTACTTCGAAACGCGATTAGCAAAGGACGCTTCATATCAATAAGATAAAAGCCTCATAATTTGTCATGTAATTTGCATTATCTACGTACAAACTGAACAGGGTACAAAGTCCGTGTACAGACGCCATAAAGATCACATGCCAGGCGGGAAACGGTAAAACTTGAGTGAGACGAATTGACTCGGGGCGTTTCATTTCGGAACATTTCGGAAAATTACAACTTTCTTCATTTTTGAATAGATTTCTAGCTTTTTGTTCCATTTAGGGACTACCACTGTGAACGTTCAAAATATAATACTTGCAAGGAAATATTTTCACCTTCAATTATTTGCTTGTAAATGCAATTTTTTAGACTTTTAAAATTTCTATTTTATATGTATGTTTAACCTTGGGATAAGAAGTTTTTGTAAAAATATGTTACCTTTTATATAGGATTAATAAATAGTAGTAAGTGTATAAGATGGACAAATAGGGCTATTTCAGTCCCTAATGTCACCTAGATCTATAAAGATTCTCTGTAACTGTCCACTGAAATTTCTATGTGAAATTATAGGGTCCAGGATACAACTCGGGATCCGTCCGTTACTAATCACTCGCATTAGCACAAATCCACACGTCATCCCAATGTGTGCACAATAATAAAATAAGATTTATTTGTTTTGTATTATAATTACAGTGCGCATTTCATGCATTCTATCTTGGGAGTCTAATATTAAATTTATTTCATTGACATTCTATGGTTTTTATTTTAAAATACTACAGCGTGAATTCTTGGAAATTTTAAGTTCAAACAATACGATTATACTACGAAGGTTGTCATGACGATTATTTTTCTTATCATTTGCTTCTCGTATCGCTCTGACATATTCTCTCTCTCTCGAATTCCTTTACGCTTTCATTATATTTATTCCAACATACTTCGGCCCCATTCTACTCGCGGGAGGGGGGGGGAGTTCAATTATAAAGACAGATTAATCTATTTGTATCTATCTGCAGTGATCAATCGTGAAGAAAATTACGTTCTTTTTTTTTCCCCTCCTCGTTGCATCTGACGTGTCTATGAACGGCGTTATTTGGAGTTAATCGATCGATATCTATCCGCGCCGCGCAGTTATTACCAGATACACATCGCTCGTACCTACGAATCGTATTATTTCTCCTCCGCTGTCAACGTCACTCCCGTGAGCTAACGAGATAATTAAAAAGTAGCGGCGGCGAGCCAACGTTTTCCGAGTTGGCACGGAGCTTAGACCAATAAATTCTTTCCGGCAATTATTTATTTTTCTACCGATTCCCCTCCTTCCCCGTGACTATATACTCGATCGCTCCTGCGCCCTCTTCGTCACGCACGCACGCACGCACGCACGCACGCACGCATGGGTTCCTGCGCTAAATATCTGGTCGCACCCGTGTATAAATACGCGCCGGATGAAATTGACCTACGTTACGCGGAGAGAGAAAGAGAGAGAGAGAAGGGCGCGGAAGGTGGAGGAGGAGGAGCGGGTGGGAGGGAAACGCGGACAGAGCCGAGCGACGGCGGAAAAATATTTGGCCGCCGAGCAAATTTTCATTCGACTGTAAACACCCGGCGAGCCGAAGCGGAAAAGCTCGTGCGCGAACGACGAAAATAAATCTATATATCGCGGCGCGACGCCGAAGGGTGAGGGAGGGCGCAGGAGGGCCGCCGGAGCCGCCCGCGCCTGGTATCCGCAATTGCGTCATATCTATAGCTGCCATCGCGCACACGGCGGCTCCGATGATTACCCGCGCCCGCCCGGAAAAGCGAGGCGACGAAAAAAAAAAGA
The DNA here is from genome assembly GCA_011638315.1 of Tetramorium parvispinum. Taxonomy (NCBI): domain Eukaryota; kingdom Metazoa; phylum Arthropoda; class Insecta; order Hymenoptera; family Formicidae; genus Tetramorium; species Tetramorium parvispinum. The sequence continues at coordinate 12,813 of VBVR01003436.1, forward strand.
GAGTCAAAAGCGGAAAAGCGGGGAGGAAAATAGACACGCGGGTGAAGAGAGGGAGAAAGAGAGGAGAATGGACTCCTGGCGCGAGATGCACACCAAGCCCGCCCCGTCCCGCGTGACACGTTTCTCCGCGGCTAAGGCCAAGATAAATGCGCGTCACGTATACACCGAGACTTCGCCGCGGATTTTCCATGGTCGACGTTTTCCTCAAAGTATTAATCTTGTATCTTCTTCATCATCTTCGCGCGCGCGCGCCCGCGATGCGGTGACCTCCTTCTCCGGAGAAAGCAGGCTCATTCGGTTAATTTAACGAGAAGCATTTACACCGGTTTTTTTTTTTGGTGAGGTTACATTTTACGAATATAAAGGGCGAAATATTCGTCTACTTATTCCTCACGCTTGTACCTCTCATTTTTACCTACGTTTATACTTTCGCAAACGCGCGGTGGAACGATCTCATTAGCGTTCCACCGACAGCGACAGACCGATCTGCCGTTATAATTATTTGCCGGCGCGACGAGAAGAGACGGGGACAAAATTGAAATCGAGACGAGACAGAGGAAGAGAGAGAGAGAGAGAGGAGAAAGGGGTGGAGGAGGAGGAGGAAGAGGAGAGATACCGCCGAACGATATCGCGCGCGCACCACGAAATTTGCGGGCCGCGGGCTCGCCCGCTCGCGCGCGCTTCCGCAGAACCGCAATATGCATTGGTAATTACACCGCGATGAATTACACCGTGGAATGAGCGAAGCGTGTTACGTGCAATTGGCGCGAGCATTATAAATCTCGTCACGTGCAAACAGTTGGCCACCTCGTGTTCTGTCTCTTTCTCTCTCTCTCTCTGCTTTCTCACTCTGGCTGAATTTATACGCGTCGGGAATCTCAGATGAAAATTGTGGCGAACGAGACGTGAGATGCGTCACATTTTTAACAACGCCGCCGTACAATTTTTATCTATTATCACGTGCGGTGACGCGCAACGCGAGCTTGTCGATCAAACGTCGACAGAGATTCGCCTTCGATTCTCAAAGAATATCGCTGCGCAAAACTTTGAGTCACGTATTTACACGATAGCAACGAATTTACCGATCAGAATTTACTTATCGGAAAAAGATCCGACGCTATCGATTGATTCGCGTCGCGAGAATGACGTAAAAAAAAGTCTACTTGTCTGTCGTGACCAAACGGTCGAACGACTTGGCGCTTTCGGCTGCCATCGCCATCGTCATCGTGATTGTCATCGTGCCGCTAACGCTTTCGATTTCCGGAGACGATTGGTATCATGACTCGTCACCGTCGCTGTCGTCTCGTCGCCGTTGCCCTCGTCGTCGCCATCCTCGTCCGTGACGCTCCGGTGCTTGACCGAGTTGACACAGGCGGTGGTTATTGGCACTCTGCAGGGCCGCCAGGGCTGTTTACGTACAAGCTGTACAAATATTATTTCCGGGCAAACCGGCCCGTCGATCATTACGAAACCCCAGGCGGAAAGTTTCAACGGATACTCCTTGTCCCGCTCTCTCCTACCTTCCTCTTGTATACACGTACACACATACATCGGACTCTTGTGTTAACGCTGAGCCCTTTAAACCGGCAATCTTGCGTCCCTCGAAACGACTGTCCTATAGAAATTAGATCTATTGCCCAGATCGAATCGAGGACCTTTGAATTCTTACACTAATCTTCGCTACACTAAACCGTGGTCATTATGCGTTCGCGCTCCACGAAAAGATGGCACATCCCGAAATATTCTTTCCAAGGCGAAAAAAACTTTGATTCAAAATAGGATAAAGAGATTACTATTTTCATAATCCGTAAATAGATGGGCATTAAATTGCTCGGTCATAATTTAGGAACCGAAAGCCAATTATTAATAAAAATTTTATTAAAGATTATATATATTAAATTATATAAAAATTATTATTATTGCAAGTGCATAAATAAATAGATAAGAGTAGCAATTTTTTCAATTGTCAGCGAACGTCCATCTTCCAAGAAGAATATACGAGTCTCTGACGAAGTTCATATCTGTCATTACGTTGAAGATTGTATTTTATAAAAAAAAAGATTAAAAAAGGTGTTTAAATATAAAAGAATTACTAAATATAAAAGAATTACTAAATATAAAAATATCGACTGTTAAATACTAAATATATAATCGACTGTTAAATTAGCAAAAACCGTCTGTGCAAAAAGGAAGTAGTTTCAATATCGCTCCTGCTTGCATCTTCATTTATTCATTAATCTTTTTGTCATACGTTTCTTTTTACGTATTTTTCCCTTTTACATTTTTCATCTCTGTGGTTTTTGCCGAGTCTAGACATATAAAATTATCTTTTATCAGAGTCTATGATTAATTAGTAACCAAGGGGTTCGTCGAGCACGAAGATTTCTATCGTCAGAGCGACGCGACGTTAATGTCGAGAGTGTATTTAACTATTTAATTAATCGTCGCTAATCAATCTGGAAAAACGCCGTTTCGCCGCCCGAGCTCGTAACTCGACTCGAGTGATTTGATTGTCGACATCTTCCAATTTAAGAGCCCGGAGTCGTCAGATAAGAAGTATTAAACGCCAACCCGACTGTTTAAACTCTCGTCGCTCTCTCACTGAAATTATTTTTCCGAAATACTTCAACATTAATGTAAAATATTGACACTGAGCGATTCCTGAGCAAAATTAGACGACCGACGACGGCACGGTAAACAAGAAACTTTTTGATACTCGCGTTATAGATGATGTAATCAGACTGACTTAATTACGGTCATTAATTCAACCACAATGGAGTTCTAAATCACCGTGTTATCTCGTAAATGTATTTCGACTTAAACACGTCATTTTAAAAAAACGCGTGTTAACACGGGCTGTAATCGGTCGTAAAAGAAATCTTGCGCGAGAAACACGACGCGACGAGCGGAATCACTGAAAATTCTGTCTCCCGAGATTCCGTGACTTTTTGCTTTCAGAAGGGACAACGAGGGGGGGGGGGCAGGACGGAGGAGGAAATCGTTTTTGCCATGCGCGCGCGCGGGGCAACGCGTCGCGTTTTGCTCCCGTCAAGTGAAAAAAAGCCGGGGAAAAAAAGGGCCACTGCGATCGTGTGTGTATGTGCGCGCACGTGACGCGCGACTTGACACGTGTAACTTCGGGCAGACCGAGCGAGCGCGCACGCGCGTTTATGCCCCGTGTACACTGTTCACAATAATGAGGAGTTTGCACAGACCGGGATCCCGACGTTCCTCAAACAGCGAGAGGCAAAGACAAACACGGCCCTATATGGACGGATGGACAAACACGACGTATGCGTTCGCGCTCGCTCGCTCGTTCGTTTCGTGCCCATGTCGTCGGATCGGCGCTAAACTGACGCGAACGCGACGCCGAGAGTACATCTATACCGCTGCGAGTGAGAGCGAGCGAGGAGTTCCCTTCACCCTTCCCTGCACCGTCGCCGCTACGGAAACTATCGACCATCACCCTCGCTCAACAAGCACCATAAGCGATATGCTGGCTAACATTTGCCGGGCTAAGCACACAAATACGATACAGTGCTGTTTGCCCGGCCGCCAGTGGTACTCGATCGCGCGGTGCGATACCGACGCGCGAAATCGGCATCGACATCGACATCGGCACCGGCCGCGCTAACGGTTTAATTCGTCTCGCGATCGCGGAGGAGATTTATGAATGATCGAGCGGAGGCGATACGCGACGCGGCGTCACGAAAGCGTCCGAGAGATCTCCACTGAATCCTCGCGAGAGGAAAAGAGAAAGAGAGAGAGAGAGGGGGGAGGGGGGAGATAGCGTGCAGCGTGCGGCATGTGCCATCCTGGCGCATCCTGGCGTGACGGCCAGGTCAGCTGGTCGGTGGTTTGCGAACTATCTCAATTTGCCTAAGCCGCAACCACGGCGACCGCGAAAACCACAACTTCCCTCGTCGTGGCCACCTTTGGACACCCGTCCCTTCCCTTCTCTCCTATCCGCAATTCCTCTCTTCCTCTCGCCGCGACCTCCATCCGACTATCCGTTTCCTCTCTGCCTGCCTGCCTGCCTGCCTGCCCGCCTAACTCTCCTTTCTTCTCACGCTCGCCCGCGCGCCATTGTCGCGCGTCTCGTCCAACCCCAATTTCGAGAATTTAGCGGCCGCTCCGACCGTACAACCTTCGACCGCACTCGGGCGAGACACGCGCGTTATGTCTCATTCTTCGCTCTCGGCGAGGTCGGGTCGACTTTGACCCTTCCTGCCGAGAGCGGCGACGCCTTGGTACATCGGCGCTTATCGTTTCGAGTCAAGTATTCATTCATTGTTGAGTTCAGCGTATGTCATTAGCTTAGATAGAGAGGTCGGGCAAATGTTAACTCCGCATGGTGCCGTCAACAAATATCAATGTCGCCGCTCGCCGCTCGCCGTCGTGTAATTTACGGATCCGCCGAAGGACGCCGATGTTCGCTTACGGGAGGATGTCGTTAACGATATATATTTATGCGCGTGTGCGCTCGCACACACGTACCTTGCGTACACGTACTCGTACGCGACACGGCGACCCAGGCGGCTCATAGTTTCGGTTGTAGCGTGTAATCCTCGCGGACACCGCAAACATGTAATTAACACTTGCTCTCTCTCCGTGGGAGAGAGAGAGAGAGTCGCGTTGCAGCACCGGCTCTCTCTTGGGCCGAGAGAGAGACGATAACCGACTATTGCCGGCCCGACTCCGTGTAATCGCGCGCGCACGTGCGTTCTACACGTGTGTGCGCGCGTCTACATCTACCGTCTACCCTCCGCCTCTCCCTCCTCGTGTGCCCCAATCTACCGCGAGCCTCGTATCACTTTCGCTCGCGCGGCGCCACCCCTGCCCTTTCGCGGTCGAACAGCTGTACGAAGTTAATTATTCGGAACGAGGAGGTGGAGATTTCGGG
>VBVR01003437.1:0-17715 GCA_011638315.1 Tetramorium parvispinum
TTTGTAAACTTTTATAAAATATTACTGAAACTATAAAACTATATTTAACATATTTTTTGTATGTCTTTTGTATATTATCTTATCTTTTCTAATAGATTATGCTCCGAAACATGGATTTTTTCAATGAGATATTTTACTTCCTTCACATACATTTGAAAACTTATTGAAAGATATATATCGCGTATTTTTATACATATTAAAATATATCCACATCTTGTTAAAATCGGAAAAGAGGAAGATTTTCGAACAAATAATATATAAAGAGTAATTTTTAAGAAAAGTTTTAAAATTTTCATATATCCTACTTGAGAAAAAAATGTATGATTAAATTTTTCTTTTAATAAAAACTTTTATCAATATTTAATACTAAATATCATTTATCTTTTAATTAAAAAAGACAATCAAGCAATTCATAGAAAAAAATTAAATCTTCTATCTAGGATATGTACTGTATACGTAACTCTTAACGTATACTTCTCAATTTTTTTTAACCTCTTCCATTAGAGCGAGTTGCGATATGTAATAAATTTAAGAAAATGTCCAAATGTTATAACAGCATGCAATATTTCTGTAGGTCTAGCATTCGTATATAAAAGAAAAATGATCTATTTGTCACTTTTCTTGCACGATTTTCGAGCATAAAAGGAGAGCGCTCTAATACCAAAAATGCCTATTCCAGGCGCATATGCAAACTAGACACTTGGCCGCGTGCAGGACGTTAATTGGAAATACGGCAGGAAAAAAAACGATCGCACGAGTGTTCGCGCGACAAGCAAAACGAGAAAAGTCGAGTGCTCTTACAACACGTCCCGCAAGGAAATTCGATTAAAATTATGATTTGTTAATCGAGTCTCGGATTCAGATAAGCCGGCAATTCTCCTCAAGAAAAAGAGGGAAAGCGAGAGAAAGAGTATATTTCACGTGCAACGGTGAGCTAAAGTCTCATTAAAATATGAAAATCGTATTTCACTTGAGCAAATAATTATAAAAGTAAAAAAATTGGAGAAAAAGTAAAATGAACCGTGCATTTGTTGTAGTTTAATTTGGCCCAGTTGCAATAAATTATATATACGATACAGAAAAAGAGAATAGGGATGAGGCAGAGAGGAAGCAGCGAGCCACGGTTGATTGAACCATCATTATTGTATAGTACAATCAACTGCTGCAAATACAAACAATATTCGTCACATAATATTGCGTTAAGTTAAAATGATTATTTTTGCAGTCGAGCGTATGAAAACGAATCGATAACGACCGAATTTATTGTTTTAACGCACTCGGCCCAATATAATAATAAATCAATTAATAACGAATCGCAGTAATAACAAATCGATTAACGATATTAGTAATCTGCCAGCGAAATCAGTGGCTTGCAGTGGCATTCAGCAATTCCGATTTTCGATGCTTAGATATCAAGAAACATAAGATTAATTATGATAATTGAACGGTGTTATGCAACTGAAACGAGTTAACTCCTCAAGTAGAGATTTTAATTAAATTAGTATTTCACGTTGTCGATTCACTTACGTATTTGATTTCTGAAGGCTTTCTGGGTTAACTCTAGTGTTTGCATAACGGCGACCAATGCGCCACCGAAATACCATCCTACTCAATGACGAATCTGGTATTCTAGTCATAGAACTGTTTATAATGACAATGACTTATTCGCCCGATGATAATTCACTGGATTTGCTGGGGCCATTAGAAAGCGATTTTCTCAAGCATATCACGATGTCACATTTATCACAATTACCCTGTCGGTTACGTTAATTGCATTTTGATTATCGCGATTCGTCTTGGTGCATTTACAACCCCGCGAACCGGATTCATCAAGATCACATCAGCATCAATATCCGCTGATAATTTTTTTAATGATGATGAAGTAGAGCCCGAGAATGAGTAAAATCCGATTTACCGAGATTATTTCCCGCAGGCGGGATTCTCGGTGTCGTTCCATCGACGTCTCTGCAGAACGCATGTTTACCACCCCCGCCCGAGAGAAAGAAAGAGCGAGACGATCCTAGAGGGAAGAAGAGAAAAAGAGAGAGACAAGGATGAGAGACGAGGACACTGAGAGAGGGAGAGAGGGAGAGAGGGGGAGAGAGAGAGAGAGAGAGAAAAGAGGGGTCGACATAAACACGAGGGGTTGCGAAAAGTGCCAACTAGGTTACCCGTGACAACCCTCGGTAAGACACAAATCGACATTGTACAAGTTCAGTCGTTGAAACTTGTCCCGAGACGGCGCGCACTTTTCTCGCGTCGTCCCTCATCCGTCCGTCTTGCATTCCTCGCGCGAGGAATCGAGGTGAGATGACGAGCAAGAGGGTTAAGTCTGATGTACTCACCCTTGGTGCGAAATGCGGACAATAACAACAACTGGACAACGGCAGACGGGAGCGGACGATCACCAGTACCGGCACTAGGCACCACCACCAGCACCATCCACGCGCCGACGGTGCCGACGGTTAGGGTGCGGGTGATATAACGGGGGGTGGGATTATAACCTTGCACGGTTCGCCGTGCAAGCGAGACCGGAGGGCATTTCCACGAGCTGGAGGAGCAGCCACGACGACGAGCACGTACGAGCGAGTGAAAAGCGGGTGCGACGTGCAGAGAGTCCTTCTCTCTTTCTCGACTCTCTCTCTCTCTCTCTCTCACACGCCGTCGGTGCCGACGGCGATCCGAGGTCCGTAGAGCGCACCAGGAGGAGCGCGTGCCGGAAACGAGGCGCCGAGGAAGTCACCGCGATCGCGGGGCCCGCGGGTCGGGTGGCCCGTCGGGAGAAAACGCTTTCGTGCGCCGCGACGCGCTCATCGACGACGGCGACGGCGACGACGACGGCGAGGAGCGCACGGCGAGTAGACGAGAACAACCCTCTCGCGCTGCTACCACCACCGACACCGCCCTCGCGTCTCCACGCCACGGCATCGGGTGCGGCGGAAGCGCGCCGTCGCGACGCCGCCTCGCGAGTACGCACGCGCCGCGGCGCCGGAGGTGGCCTCCTGCTCGCCGCATGTGTACACATACGTTTTCCTGCGCCGCGGGTTAGGTCCACTTCGGACTGCGATAACAGCCGACAGGGTGCGACGGTTTACTCTTGCCTTAGATAAGGGACAGCCACCCCATTTCGACCGACGAGCAGTATCTCTTGGAATTCTGAATTTTGTCTACCGCATCTTGCGTTTACGTCTTACAACTGCTGGTTGGGAAAAATTTTGGAATAGGAATTTTATCGCGGATTTTTAACATTGTTTTTTTACAACCGATCTTCCTCAGAAATATATGGCCCGAGAAATATTAGTATAAATCTTCCCTTAGAAAACAGACAGATAGAAGAAAGGAAATTTGCTGCGTTTAATTGAAATAAATTCAAATTAGAAATTAATTTCTCAACATTTCTTTTCTTTACTTAATAATGTATGTTGTACTTTTTGCGATAACTTTTTTAGATTCTTCTATAAGAACAAAATAAAAGGAAGAAATACAGAACAAGCAAGATAGAAATAAATATGTATCTTACATACAAAAAAGAACTTAATTATTAAAAAAAACAATTGAAGTGACTAGAAAGGAATAACAAGAAATGAAAAATTGTTAAACCAAATCCTCTCTCCTCTTTCTCTCTCTTTTCTTCAAAGATTAGAACTTACAAGTTAATCTATTCCTATATAAAATCATACATAATATTTCACACGTTTAACAACCTTGATATCATTTATCAAATGTTTGCATTCCATTTCTAATATTTTTACTAATTTTTTTTTTCAAAGAAATTCAATTTTATTTTAAAGTTTAATCGAGAGATGACTTGCTACTGCCTTAAATTGTGCAATTAATCGAATGAGTTTCGAAAAAGCAATATGATGAAATCCCTCCGTACGTACGCAGGAATTTGTCGGATTTCATAGTAACAAATGACGTCGTCACCTTGTTTTCACGAATTCACAGTATTCTTCACGTTAAACGAGGGCACGAGCTCGAGGAGTTTCGCGAAGAACTCTCTCTCTCTCTCTCTCTTGCCAGACAATGCAGATTCAATTAAAAGTCCCCTCTCGATGTGAAAACTTTTCCAATCAAACTGATACGTGCTGGCGCGCCCTTTTTCGCCCGCAGGATTTTTTTTCCGGGGGCCAGGACCCTAACGCGATCGGACAGTAATTATGTCGGTATCAATTTAACAGTTTTCGACTTTCGTTTGCTTCGCCTCGCGGAATAATTGATGAAGAACCAACAGCACGGGGTCTGTTTGAAGCAGATCAGATAGAACGATGTTTATCGAATTTCCGCAGTTTCCTTTTCCCAATGTAAATTTTATCGCAAAAACAAACAAGTTCTAGCGTAAAAGCGCTTAATTTAATAGCACTTATCTATTGAACCACTTTTGCAAAGCATGTTACAACCGTATTAAAAAATATTTATAAGTTCTTCCGTTTTATTTTGCGACACGTGTATTTGTACACGTACTTGTTTGTTAGAGGCACGTATACAGAGGTATTATTTCTGAATTATAGTGTTATTGAAAATGCGATTAACAGAAGAAGAACGACGTGAAAAGTCTTTTGCCGTGCTGAGAGATAAAAGGCGAGTGGGGAGATTTCATGATACCTAAAATCGATAATTCCGGACGGGCTTTCTATGGCGTTGCGGCAAAACTACACGATGCATTTCCTCGGCCTCGTGTAAGCCAAGATGTACTTGGCTTCGTCCGCGCTCGTGCTAAATGTGTGTCCACGCCTTTAAAGGCTACAACTTTTCCACGAGAAGTTTCTTTCTCCGCGAAAACTTTGCCGGAAATGCGCGAGAAGCAGAATCGCATTTCGGAGAGTGTGTTCGGACAGAACGACGCGACGTCCGTACGAGCGCATTAAGTTACAACTCTCCTCTCGGATTGTTCGCGATTTCCGTTTCCCGGGAATATTAACGAAATTGCGCGCGACTTTCCTCCCAGCAATTCGATGAATTTAATTTGAAAAAAATGTTGGTGCGCGCCACGAGCCGCAGATCGTATTTTTGCGTTTTTTGACATTATGAGAAGGAAAAATTCCCCTCGGCACAAACACTTCCTTTTCATTTGCGACAGCGCGATTTTTTGCACGAAGCTCTGCTCTTGTTCCTTTTTTTTTTCCTTCTCATGCCTACTGCCGCTTTTAACAGTCCGTGGTCCCTGAGTTCGTTTCCACGGCAGCCCGCGGCGATGGATCAAACTGTTTAACTCGCTCGAAAGGTTTGCGGAGCTACAGAGTTTGGACGGTTTTCTCCTTTTTCTTTCTTCGCAGTACAATGTGTCGGGATTGATGTAATATCTATGCACCTAATGTATTAATTAGCTCGTGAAAAAAATGTCTGCTTATTCATAATGGTGTGTTTGCCCTCCTGTTAATGTATATTATTTACTTTTAATGCTTATTACGTGTATTGAATGATTATTGAATGTGTTCTTTTTATTTGTACATATGTATATAAGAAGTATTATAATTATATTTATATGTTTTAAAATATTAAGGACATAGTATTAACAGTTCTTAATTGCTGTTTTGTTTGTTAAATTAAAATATGCAGGATTGTTATTAATAAATCGTGAAGCATACAATATACAGAATGAATGACACAAGTTGTTACAAGTTAATATCTCAGGAATTATAAAAAAAAATTCATAATAATACATTATTACTGTAAATTATTTGGTTTTATAAAATAAATATTTGAAATCAAGAATATTTTAAAATTATACTTGAGAAGTGTATGTGCATCGTATTAACATATATTGTATAATGTAATATGGCATGTATTAATAAAAAAAAGATACTCTTAAAAATATAAAAAAAACTAATTACTTTCAAAAATTATAGCTTATAAAAATTATGCACTTTTTCATATCCTCAATTAAGTGGCCATCAGTAATTTTTCCAATATCTCAATTGATGAAATATTAATTTATAACAAATTAGGTGTCTCTCGCTTCGTATATTAATAAAAAATTTTAAAAATGTTACACAAATTGCAATAAAATAGCTATTTATTGAAATTAATGGTCATTCGCTAATTTTTGTTTTATTGTCTCTCGCTTTTCCATTATTGATTTTCGATAATATTTTTTTGCAAAAACTCTACTCGATAAATTAAATACATAAAACATAAATCGTTTCTTGTTAATCGATCGTTTCGAGCGCATCTATCCTGTTTCTCTGAAAAGATAGTTAGTATTCCAACTGTGCCGTTGACGTTACTCAGAATTTAAGGAAGTAACGGAGAACCGTCTTGAAGTCGAGCTGAATTTACGCAGAAACGCGTGATAAATTGGCTTATCAGATAGATGTAGACTGACACGATGTATCTATCAGGCGAACACATTTAACATTGAATTTGTCGACGTTGAACATAAAACGTACAAGTGCATGCATAAAAATGCAAGAACCGTATTCCACCGTGTGAAACATTCTTTTACACCGTGAGACATATGTGATTTTGTTATTCTCGCGCAATTCTTTTTCGAAGGCAAATTCGACGTTTTTTCTACGCTTCCGAGTTCTATTTTCAAATTGTGTATATAAATTAGTTTACGAAAATTTACGACCAGCAGCGAACGAAAGACTGATTCGATTCGTTAAAGAAAAGAAAAAAAAAAAGAGATGAAAGCGTCGACTGAAGTGACAAGTCCCGCAGGATTTTCGCCGGCGGTGCGTGAAGTTGTTCTGGAAGTCCTGGAGGAATGTGCGGACTCATTGGCCGTTTACCAAAATATCTTGCGACAACAATCGGCGACAAGGGACGACACCGCTAATATTTTCCCCAATGTTGAGTATGTGTTGAGCGGATACGCCGTAATAAAACGCGACTGTATTATGACGCGTCTGTCTCTGTATATCTATCCGCAGGATTTCGGAAACGTCTATTCTACAAAGGTTCACCGGAGGCGCCGCGGGGATGACGGATTCACGGAGGGAAGCTGCGCGTGAAAAGCTTCGACGAGACAGGTTGGAATGTATTTAGTTTGTCCATAAGCTTATCTGAAAGGCCGACATATTCGTGGCAGTGGTGTTTCAGCCAATAGACCATCTGATAATAATGAAGCCTCAAAACGAAATTAATTATATAACTGATACACTAATATCTATTTTCTGAAGGAAGAAAAATATGAGTGGCAAGCAATTTCTTTTTCTAAGTGAAGTTAAATTGAGTTTTGTACAATATAAGTGTTATTAAAAATTTGTATTATCAGAATGAGAAATCATTAAAACACAACTAGGTTAAATCTTTTATAATAATCCAATTATTTTCGTATTTTACTAAGCAATAATTTCAATATAATATTTACCAAAAAACAATCTATTTTTTTTATTAAAGTTTAACCAATTCGTTCCCTTTTAAATTATTCAATAACTTGTCAGAGATATGATTTTTTGAACATGCTAAAATATACCCTATTGAATGTGCGAAAATTGAGGCATACTGTTTACATTGCAGTTTATATGTGAGCGATATAATACGAGACTTGAAGCGAGAAATTGATGAACACGGAACTATCGATGTATTAATCAAGGAAATCGAGAAGATCACGTCGCGGGAAGAACAGGACCAGCTTTTAATAGAGAAGAATGAAAGGATGCGGACGATCGTGACAGAGTTACGAAAAGCGATTAGTGATAGGAAAGCAACGAACGAGAGAGAAGAGGAGCGTCTAACGAAGAAGCTCACTTTAACTCGGGTAAAGTGTTTCACAAGCCGTGGAAGGTTTACAAATACATACGTATATGGTACAACGGCGATAAATCACGAAATTTTAACTGTTCAGCCATTATTTGTGTGCGTAAGTAGAACCATGTTGAAATGAAACTTGTTGGCAAAATGTTTAGGACGAGAAGGAGAGACTGAAACTAATTAAGGACGCGGAGATGAAATATGTCCGAGTGTGGGAAGCGGCACGTCGGGAGCAGTACGTACTGCATTACGAGTTGGATATAAACGAATTGAAAAAGACTTTGAATGATCATTGCGTGCACGAGAGACGCGAAAATCACGTGAATGATGTATTGGCGCGTTATCTGGCAAGGCGTATAGCGGTGAGCGAAAGCCAAACACCTTCTTAACTTTTCTCGCTTAAAACGAGCAAAAATGTCTCATAGATAGCTCGTACTTAAATAGTTAAGACTTAAAAGGGTCGGTCGTTAAAATGAAGAAGAACACTTAAGCGATCCTATAAGTTCTTCAGTGAAAAAGCTTAAAAGGTTGTTGAAAAATGTATTATACTTGGAGATCTGAGCTTTTCATGACTTTCTTTTTTTTTTACGATAGATATATTAACGCAAATTCGGTGTTTTTTGCTGGATGTCGAGCGATTTGCACGAAATAGATTTCGCCAAAATTAAGATGAGTCACGTTGCCCGGCTAAGGATAACAAAAATATTGACGTTGAATTTGCAGCTCATCGAGAATCGGATCGAGCAGTGGCGGCAGAGGTACGATCGGGAGAAGAAAATGTACGGGGAGGGGATCCGCAAAGTACGCAATGAGATCGAAGACGCTCGAGAGTACTTGAAGGAACTCACAACGGAGGTAATGATTCGAAAACTGTGCGACAGTGCGAGAAATATTTTCATTCCATTCCCGCGGCGGGTAATTCGATGCGCGGAGCAGAGTAATTCAACTTGCATCGCGCCACCCATTATTTTGACCATCGCCACTGTGAATCTTAATTGCCGGATAAAGAGGATCCTAGCCGGCGCAACAAGCGCAATCCACTATCTTATTTCGCATTCTCTGTGTGACTGTCCGATTTACTACGTCACGTTTCGCCTATTGGCAATCAAGCTCGGATAACTTGGCCCGGGTGAGTTTAAAGGGCGCGCCGGCGAAGTTTCGTTCGGGTGGTCGATAATTCGCGTCAAGAACGTGTCCGCCGAGACTCAGAAACGTCTTGATGATCGTTATTAATAGCCGAAATCTCTTCGAATTCTAGGCTCCTGAGAACCTTCCACATGTTCCGGGCCGGTTTACATTTAAGCGAGAACTAAACCATTGACCGGAAGTTTGTGGATTAATTTCCTTTAGCTTAAGTGAAATTCGCTATATATAAGTGAAATTCGCGAATAACGCAAAGGTATCGTGTGTTCAAATACGCAATTATTTTTTATATTTTTGAATTATCTTTATACTAATAGATTAAGATTGCTACCAAATTAATATAGAACAACTATCGTGGTAATTTTAAAGCATTTTTCCTTTAAATCGCGAGATTTTCGTAAAATCTCACAAATTTTAATCATTGACAAAAAATCAGACTTTTAAATCTGTTTCTTTACTGTCTCGTAATAAAATTTATTCCGGATGTAAAATACCCGATTTTCTATAGCGAAATTTAATCCCTACTTTTTAATCCCACGTCCGTATATAACGGACAAGATTGAACCTTCTGTTATTGCTTACAAAGATACACAACGCGTAAAGCCCCATGAATCTCTCTATAAAATACACTTATTTCCGAGAAAGACATCGGGGCTCGGTAAAATATGTCAGTAAACACGCGCTTAAAGCCGGACGGTGTTTGTTGCAGTATCGCAATAACCAGGAATTCATCGACACGTACCTCGCGGAGCAGGAGGCGCTCCGAAGACAAAAGGAGCACGAGGATCACGTGCAGCGTAGCACAATCAAGATGCAAGCCTGGTGGCGGGGGGTCATGGTGCGCCGGAAACTGGGGCCGTATCGACCTGAAGAGAAAAAGAAGAAGAAGCCCATTAAAACGAAGAAATAACTCTTTCCCCTTCCGCCCTTTTAAATGTACTGCGTCGATATCTGACTCGTTCAATCTGACCGGGCGAACGACTATTAATCTAACACGGCTGCCTAATTGATTTACTATCGTGCCCCGGGTAATTTTAATCTCGAAAACGCGCGAGCGAAGCATCGAAAGAAGCGCGTCAAAATTATTTCGTTCGCGCAATTCATCAGATTCGAGAGAAATCAGAGGGGGCAGGGTTTGCGTGCGGCGATTTCGTGCAGATTATTTACCTTCCCTTCGAGGGAAAATATTGATTCTACTTTATCTAAACTAAATTAGCTAACTAAATTAGCAGGCGACGGAAAGAGCAATATACTTATTTTCTATCTTATTTCCCTCCCGGTTCACTTTGGCACAATTCTCAAAGACGAATTCTCCCGGACGGACGTAACGCTGCAAGGTCGTTCGAAAGTAAGAAAATCGCGAGAGCATGGGGGATGATGGAGCGGTGCAATCGGCGTTACGACAGCAGATTCCGCGAATCGTCGAATGCCAATTCGTGCCCCCTTCGTGTACGTATACGTGCACGCGCGTACACGAAGGCGCGCGGGGTCGAGTATTGTTCACGCAAGAATCTCATTTCCCGTGCAGCACTTCCCAGGTCCTGCAGTGGGTTTCTGAAACACCGCATGAAACGCGCGGGCGTAATAATCAACGCGGCTGCCTATACGCCGCACGAAACGCAAACGCGCGCCATGCACGCGTCTACGCGTAAAGCGTGGTTTACACGTCGCGCTTATTTTTTTTTTTTACAGTTTGCGTTAGAGGCGCGTCAAAAAGAGCTATTTTGTATACGGGATGTCCTACTTCTCATGCATTTGTTTTTTAATAATGTAGTCTTCGGTCAATTTAGGGGATCGTCTCGTCTCGGCGAAAAATGTCGAGAGAGATTACTTTTACAGCAACCTTTCAATTTTTAGTATACTCCCATATCCTGACTAATTTTCAAGTCAGAAGTTTATTAAAATAAATTTTATGTAAAGTTAATTCTGATGTAACTTTGCGCTCGACTTGATCTGTCGTAGTTTAGTGTGCAAAGGAAATCTTTCTCTTCGTTTTTGGTGCTCCGACATTTTCGCAAAAGCAAAATCGTCTCCAAAGAGTCCGTCGTTAAAAGAATAACGCGCGAAAAGTGGGGCATTCTGTATACGCTGCTAATATAAAAATATTTTAGAATACGATATTTTAGAATACACAGCAGCACCAGCATCATGTATATATTTACGAAATATTTATATTTTTGTTTAATGTACATATTGTTAATGTACATATTTACGAAATATTTATATTTTTGTTTGGTTACGATTCGGCTAGTCGAGAAAATTTATTACAACCAGAGCACGTATTTAACAATTTTTAAAAATAATTTTAATGATCCGTGAGATCCGATGTACCTCGTGTATTTTTAGGAGAAACGTATCCTCTGAATATCGTTCCACGAGTTTATTCATACAATTTTGTATGAATTTTGAAATTTATTCTGTCTACTGGCTGCTGAAAATGTCTGGTTGTTCTATGCAGCACTTTTTGCAAGAGGATTAGCAGACACACTATACAGTACTAGCAAGGTAATAAACTTTGAATATTTTAACTTGACTGGCGTGCTTAGCTGGCGATGAGAAAGGCAAACTAGTTTAGCAACAACATTCTGAAGTACACCATGCATTTTTACTAGTACACCGTGCTAGTATATCAGTTGTCAAAAGGCGTCCTATAAACTACACTTAAGAAACGCGCCGTTGCACCGCGACTCGTGTGTAAATGCATGTGAAATTAGCCGTAGCTGCTTAATGACGCTTAATTCCGACGTGAAAAGCGTAATTTTGGTCATTTTCGCTTTTCATAACGCGCTTAACGAACGGTCCTTTGCGGCAGAGACATATAAATCTATCGATCGCAATCCTGACAAAAAATAGAAATACGCATAACTGCGGATTTTTAAATTAATGTAACCAGACATTTAAGTCACGAGAGAATTAAAATTACAATTATGTATACTGCTCGATATTAATTATTAGGGCCTAAGCAGAATGGCTGACTTATCGTGTTTTATGGTTTAAGTCTTTGTTTTAAAGCAACGCACAATACTATTTTATGTTTTAAGACAGTATTGTGCGTTGCTTTAAGACAAAAACTTAAACCATAAAACATGATAAGTCAGCCATTCTGCTTAGATCCTTATATATAGCCCGATATTAAAATACGTATATACCTCGTAGATTGAAAAACCTATATCCTTTAAGAAACTAATGAAAAACGCGTCGATTGGAGAGCACTTTCATGAATTCAACAAGAAAGCGAGAATTATCATTCTGCACATCGAGTCAATCATATCACCTTCCCTGTTCGCAGGGCAATCCCTCAGCGGGAAAAATGAAAAATCGTCGGTCCGCTTCCGAGCGATTTTTCGGTTCGCGTCTTAAATAAAACATAAAGCGGAAATTGATCGATCCTCGCCCTTTGCCACTGTTGTCGAGCCACATGCGCGCCTCTGGGCAGTTTCATTTTTACGGGACAGTTTACCGCGGAGAGAAGGCAAGGGGTGGACGAGACTGGGAGCTGGGGGGGAGGGGAGAGGGAGAGAAGTTTTAATCCGGTGGAGTTCGAAAATTTAAGGCGACAGGGACGTATGAAGCGAAAGCGGTCCCTATGCGACCGTTGCTTCCCGTTGTCGCGGGGGAAAGTCCGGATCTGGGACTCGCTCCGCTCTGCATTTTCCCTCGTGAGAAATTCACGAGGCTGTCCGTACCGCGTCCAAACCCACTGCCGCAGAACGAAAGCATGCAAGCTTACGGCCCGGCGTAATCGTGAGCGCGCGGCCGGCTACCTCCTTAGATTACGATATAAGAAATGGGTAACGCGATGTGGCGGTGCACGCACGTGATAGCGCGCCCCCGCTGTATATGCAATTGCCTCGCTGACCCAGCTTTCACGTACATCGATAAGATGCGCTCAAAATGAGGCTGCCCGAGAAACATTGCCCCCAAAGACCCCGAGCGAAATTCCATGACACACGACGCGGCCGCGTATTTCCGTCATTTCGCCGAAAGTTGCATTGCCGCATGTAAATGGAAAGAAAAAAAAAAAAAGAAGAACGGAGGAGAGAGCCGATGCGCGGTTGGCAGAGCGCAAACGACAAATTTGTTCAATCGATGATCGGTTTTATTAATAATAAAATCACCTTTCTGTTATTATTTTGTGGCGTTTTCGCATGGCTCACTAGATTAGATACTGATCGGGCATTCAAACAATCCCCCTCGAATTTGCGTGCGTGAGACTCCCGTTTACCAATGATTGGCAGAACGCGCGGAGCGAACTGAGCTACGATAATCAGATGGAAATACCGAACGCTCGATGTATTCGGTTGATTAAAGCAGATTTCGATGCGCTGCATCGAGCAAGTAGAAACTGGTCGCCGTTGAGGCATTGGCAGAGCTTCATTCATAGACCGAGGACCGACTAAATTAATCTTTTGTCTCTGCATAATTGATAAGGCTGAAAATTTCCAAGAATTTTTCTATCAATTTTCGTACATGATGACAATTTACGTTTCTATTTATTGATATCCCAGTGAGAAATGATGATTGAAAAGACATCGACTCGACGTCGAACTGATGCTTTCTCGATGCAAAAGGCATCGTATTGTTATCGATTCGACATCGATTTGACCAACCATTTCTCACTGGGATGGTTTCGATTTCTCTCGCAAATTACTGCCATAAAATTATATTATGTGATACGTACATTAATACCTTGCGATTCAGTGGGTATCAATCACTTGAATTCTAAAATTTGCAGATATTTCTGCGTATGAAAATTCAAGAATAGGAGAGAAGCGCGTACTGCGTGTAGAAACTGAAAGGCGTATGAAGTTAGTTACAATTCGATATATTCAAATGGTCGGCAAAAGAGACTGCAGAGACCTCTCTCGGGGCAACCACAAATTACAGATTCTCAACGTTATTTTAAAATATGAAAAGAATATATATCATAATTATAACATTCTCCCTTAATTAATAGAATTATGCGTGATACACCGAAGAGCAATTTTTTTGAAAAAAGAATAAAAATAAAAAGTTGTTAATTAACAAGCAACGAGAATTCACGGGTCACAATCAAACTGGCTACGCGCGAAAGTTTGTATCTCATTTATTTTACATTTTTAAAAGCCAAATTGTAAAATCTGTTTCTGTAGCTCGCATTCCAGCTATATAAGATATAAATTAAAGAAAGTTTAACGTGCAAATATTATTTCTTGTAGCAAGTTAAAATATTATTAAAAACTATATTATATAAAAAAAAATATACGTTGTATTATATCTTTTTATTTTATTTTTTTCGTTTACTCCATCACAGATTTGCCATTTTACATCTTTTACATTTAGATATTACTTTGTAATGATCCCTTCTCCCAAGAAAACGTAATAGAATAATTTCACAAAAATATAAAAATGTTTTATTCTTCATCGTATTGCATTTCCTGCGACAGATAATTCAAACGCGCATCCTCTATGAATGACACATTCAATATCCAATAGAAGAATTTAGTTCCTAGAGACCCTAGACGCGTGACGCTCCCTAGAAAACGGATCATTCTATTGGACGCCGGTGGCCGCATACATCGGCCGGCGGACGCGATCTGAATTCCTCATGATGTCCAGCCGTAAACACGACGGGAGGGGCAGAGTGGGGCAGAGGCGATCCTCGGCGGCGTGTCGCACACATGGGAAACGCTTTTACCACCTGAGCCGGACGGTGGCTAGGAATGGCGCCAATGCGCCGCCATTTTCATGAAACTTTACCGTGACCGTAAATCGCGGAGACTGTGACGGGGAAGAATTCCAGCGGACGTCGCGCGCCCGTCGGTGGACCGTCGGAAAAATCGTGAGAAGGGCGAGAATAATGCGCTGGTCGTAAGTATAACGTCCCGCCCCGACCCCCGTGGTAGGCTAGTTTTTTTTCGGGCACGTAACACAGGGCCTATGGCATGGGACTTCCGTTCGATGAAACAGGAACAGGAAGTTCCTCGCGACCCCGAGACGGCGAAATAAAAACATCCTGTTAGCGATGCGAAGATTCCGCGTCGGAAATGCGTTGCGCGCACACTACACGCCGCGGCCCGCGAATCCGAGCGTGTCCGGGGGCCGCACGTGCTCCTCCGTCGGCGAGCTCGTTATTTTTACGGCCCACTTTCGGATTCTGCTGGCCCCAAGGTCGAACGGCAGTGATTAACGCCCGGGAAATTAGTCACTCGCACCTGACTCCGTTCGGAAAAGATCCACGGTGATTCGCCACAGTTATGGATAATATGATTTTAGAGCCAGCCTGCACGAAGGAGATTGAATGCTTGTTGGATATTCAAGAATGCAATCTGTGCAGGAAAGCATATGTGCCAATGATATTGAGGGTTTGGACGCGGATACTCTCATACCAGTAAGTACCTCTCTTTTGTGTCGAAGATGTATCGAGAGTGAACTGTTCGATCTTAAATGAGAATACTGTTGATATCTAATGATTATACGATTGTCATTAGGTGGGACTTTTGGCTTGCGATGTCTCTCCTCAGTCGAGGCCGCAAGATGCCTCGACAATGGTGGAACTTGGAAAGCAGCTTCTGCATAGTGCAAAGAATGGTGACACTGAGGCTGTTCGTGAACTCATGTGTCGGGGCGCACCATTTACCACCGATTGGGTATGTGTTTTATTATTTTATAAGTATTAGTCTTTTATAGATTTGTAAAAATCGATGTACGTGCTTGTTGTTTAGCTCGGTACAAGTGCGCTCCATCTCGCCGCACAGAACAATCACATAGAGACTGCTGAAGTTTTACTTCGAGCAGGAATATCGAGGGACGCTAGGACAAAAGTCGATAGAACTCCGTTACATATGGCAGCATACGAAGGCCATTATCAGATGGTACAATTACTGCTTAACTATGGAGCAGATGTCAATAGCAGAGATATGGTACAGTATCAAAATATGGATTTACTGACTTTTTGTGAGAGATGTGACTAATGTGAAAAAATTATTCTAGTTAAAAATGACTCCGTTGCATTGGGCAGTAGAACGTGAACACATGGATGTGATGCATATTCTGTTAGATCACGGAGCCGATACAAATGCAATTAGTAAATTCGAGAAAACTCCAATCAGTCTTGCATTAGAGCATGATAAGTTAGACTTAGTGGATATATTGCAGCAGGAAAGAGTGTTAATAGGTATTCAAACTCATCAACCGAGTCAGGCTAATTCTGCAGAATTAGAAGTAGCTACAAATAATTTAGTACAATTAGAGGCAGAGAATAATAGCAAAAGTTCAATAATACAGGAAGAGGAACAGAAATTTGGAATAATACAGCAGCAACACTCTCACCGTAAACGTAAACTTTCTCAAGGTAAACATCACAACATATTTTTCCATTCAAATGTTTTATTTGTGTATTTTGAATTCTATTTTGTGTATCTACTTATCATTTTTAGCACAAATGGAGAAAAAACAAAAACTGATCTTTCAACAATTTTCTCTATCGCCAAACAATACAGATGGCGAACAGGAAAAAGAAATTGAAGATGTTGAGATGATTAATGCAAATAATATGAATAGTAAGAAACATAAAGATATAATGTCGATAAGCAAACAGTTTAGGTTATTAGAAGCACATGGAATCAGAATGATACCTGTAGATGATGAATCATCTATTGTAGAAAAGGCGATGGAAAGTGGGAGAACAGTAGTTTTAACAGGTTCGCTATTAAATTTATATTTAAAATGATTTTACAATCATTGATATCAGCATGTATTATTTTAAAATGATTTATAGAAGCTGGAAAAATTGCTTTAAATTTAACGAAAGGTTCATCGATTAAACGTCTTCAAGTTGCTTCGCGGAAGGGAACATCGAGAAAAGTTATAGCGATTAAGACAGATCAAATTCAATCATCGAAAATTTTAAATCCAAATTCCAATACGTCTACTACTATGTCGCGGAGTCCAAATATTTTGAAAAAGTCTGCTGGGGATAACAAAGCAACAAAGTTGTTGTTTACAACAATTTCCAACACTTCAACAGCATCTACTGTCACCGAGATTAAAAATTCAACCAAGGAAGTAAGATTACTTGTATATTGCAAATATAAAATATAGATTAACAATAGACAAGGAAAGGGATAAATATATAATTTTGACGTTTCAGAAAGTTACGAATTCTCCGACAAAGATTACAGAATCGACAGTTTTATTAGATGACGATATAGAAGAAATTAATGAAGATAATTTAGAACACAGCGAGCCAGTAACGGATATAGCGGTACTAAATAAACAATTAGCAGAAGCACGAAGGTTAGCAGCTGAATATCGCAAGCAATTGCAGGCAAAAGAGAAGGAAGCGGAAATATATAAACAACAACTCAAGAGCATCACAGCGCAAATAGCATCTAAGTAATTTTACAGATATAGGTTTCTCATATTCGGTTTCATAATTTGCAAATCGAATTTCTTTTTTTTTTTATATCAAACTTTGTACCTTGGTTTTTTACCTAATAAGTTTTTCTATATCTTAAAGTCCTCTCAATCCTTTTTTTGTAGGTGAATTTTGCTTCCACAGATACGATTTTCACTGTTAACACAGTTTTGTAATGAATATCTGTAAGAAGCTAAAAGTTCCTTACATACTTACAAATTATTTGTCAATGTTTATATTTAACGTATAAACTTATTTCTTATTTTAATATATATGAACTATTTGTTTAATATGCAATTATTAAAAAAAATATTAAATTAGTAAGATTGAGGATAAATTGTGGCTGCATACGTGAGATTTGCAAATACATAAATCATTTTGCTTTCCACATGATGTATCAAACTTAATTTATTCAATATGTTTTTCAAACGATTTATATACTATATATATATATATATATATATATATGTAACTCA
>VBVR01003438.1:0-17713 GCA_011638315.1 Tetramorium parvispinum
CAGGAAGAGGATATCTCAAACTGATAACAGCTGGCGCTGTAACTTCAATTTTTATATTGCTTAGTACTTTAAATTTAACTCAAATGTGCCCCTCGTGGGGTCATCTAGACCCTTGTGTGACATTTAAGGGTTAAATATACAATTTGAAATGATGCGGTGAGTACCGCCGTAGAAATTACATTATAATAAACGAGAAATCTTTCTTCGAATCAAAAGCCGAAAACTGTTACGTCTTTTTCTGTTATAAGAGAGAAATGTGAAGGTGATGTACCTTGAGAGCTGTTGTACTGATTGGCGAAATTGGCGAGGTTGTTGCCACCCTTGAGGGACTCGTAGAACGGCGGCAGGGAGCCCGTTGGCGGTGAGCTCGGTCCGTAGTTGCCACGACCTCCGTTTCCGCCGGGCGGCATGCCGCCTGCACCGGCACCTCCGCCAAGGGCACCGCCGCCTCCACTACCACCGCCACCGAGCATCGTGCCGCTACCGCATCCACCACCGATCATAGCACCGCCGCTGCCGCCGCCATTGTTCGACGAAGGTGAAGAATTGCCGGCGCCACCACCACCACCGGAGGAACCGCCCGAATTCGAAGATCTACCGTGTCCCGCGGCCGCCTGTACTATTTGAGACCCGGACAGTTTGACAGCCAGCAGAGACTTCGAAATCGAGGTGCTGGGGCTGCGCGACGCCATCGCGCCTTCGCGACACTTCTCCTCGTCCTCTTCCTTGCGTTTCGGCACCGCATAGTCAATGGGCTGCTCCTAAAATTGGTACTAGTATTAAGTCGCGCGCAATATCTTAATTTTTATTTTCTTATCCTTACACAAAGGTGTTACTGCGCAATGATAAATTGGCCAATAATAAATTACTATTATATTTAGTAATTTTATTATCGTGTAAGTAATACAATTACTGAGCAACAATAATTACGTACTGGCCAATTTATTACTGCACAGTAATATTTTCCTGTCAGGGTTTTTCTTTCTTATCGTATTATTACCAATGTACATTTTTCTTCTCATTTACTTTCCTCCACTTTTTTACTACCTCTCTTAGTCTCTCTATCTGTTTTTCACAGTTTCTCTTTTTCTCTCAAAAAAAAGCATGAAATGAGATGTTAAGAGATAAGATTGAATGAGATGAGATATTAAGCACTGTTAAAAAAAAAAGAAAAATTTTGTTAATAAATGAAATAAATAAAAATAAAATTCAACAAAAAATATAAAAAATTCACAGAAATGATAACTGCAAGAAAACTGAATAAACAATTGCTAATTTTAAATATACATCAAAGATTTGTCCTTTTCGAGAGGAGTATTTTATATTTCATTTTACTGCATACTTAAAATTATGATAGAAAATAAATATATATGTAATAAAATATTTATATATGAATACATAATACTCCTTTTTGTTATACTTTCATTTTATATGTGTATGTGTTGATGTATTCATTGTTATAAGCTTTATGAAATTATAACAGAAAAGAGAGTTTAAGTATTTTATAAAGTATGCAATATTTTTAATTATAACAAAATATAAAATAATCAATTTTGGAAAATAACCAATTATAATTCTTAATAAATAATTAAAACTTAATTAACTAAATGTCTACTCAATTTTCTGATATATATAATATCAAATTATAAATATATATAAAAAAAGAGAATATTAACGTTTTATTATATGGCTCCCATAAATATAAGACTAGTTTCAATCGACAGCAGTATAAAAAATGACGTGAGAGATATGATGAATGCAATAAGTTATAATGTAATAATTTAGTGACATTATTGCGTATTATATACAATCAAAGATTAATAAATTGCAGTCTTTTCGAACAGACTCTTTTTTTCTGCGCAATCTTTTGATTCTTTAATCTTTTCCTTTTTTTTCGTTGATTACATTTCTCTCTCTCTCTTTCTGGCGTTAATCTTTTTCAGAGTAATGATCATTTCTCTTTTTCTTTCATTTTCTCATCATTTTTAATCGTTTTTTTTTTAAATTATTCTTTGCGTTCTTTTATTATTTTTATCATTCTTTTTATAATTCTCCATTTTTCATTTCTTATTCTAGATATTAACATTAAGTTTCCTAGGCAGACATTTTTCAAACTAAAGCATCATATTCACTGCGAGTATCGATAAATAACATGATAGTTCTTAACCTTCGATGTAAAATCGAACGTTCCTAAGGAATAGATTTTTACAATCTCTTTTATATTTCCTTTTCCTCATAACATCTACATTCGCAAAATGCGAAATTATGGCGAATTACTGTGTACATTTTTTTCATAGAAAATAAAATTTTATAAGCTTTCGCACTTTAATATGAAAAACGACGAGCGTACAAAATCGCAAGAACGTTGCTCGGCAAACTATACGTTCATGTTATGCATAATACCGTGCAAAATTTTTCTCACCCTTCTTTATCTGCTTTGTTGCTATACATAATGCATGAGGCATTGCGAAGAGGTTAAAAAATTCCTGTCGAAATTAACGAAGCGTGACTGAATCGTGGCTTATTGTTAGTAACAGACTTATGTGTTATGTGTTCGAACAATTGGGTCATCCCATAAGCACGATGAATTTTTAGAAATATTTTTTAGATAAATAAAAAAAATTTAACATTTTTTATCTTGAATTTTTTCAATTCTTTTGCAATAAAAGTCTTTTGGTTTTAAAAATAATCAAGAATAAATTAACTTGACTTTTATAACATATTATTTATGAGATGACTCAATACTTAAATGTCTCTTAAGTACATTTTTATTATTACTAAAATTCGTTGTTTTTCAATAATAATGAGATATATTAAGTGTTTTAATCCACTGGATGCAATATATTGGGGCAAAGTCAGTACCATTGTCATCTAGACGAACGGGAGTTGACTTATTTTATTAGCTAAAAAAAAGGTGTAAACGTGATGCATGATTATTTTAAAAACAACGAGCTGGATACATTCACGAAAAATTTTTATTTCTTAAATATAATTTTTTTAGTAGCTAGTTTACGCCTAAACTAAGCGCACTACTAAAAAATTCTATTTAAGGCATAAGGATCAACTGTTTACCTGCTCCGGTTCGGGTGTCTGTATCGGATCGATTCTCTCGATCTCGATCTTATTTTCTTCTTTCCTGGAGGTGCTTTGCGGTGGCACCCTTTGGATAACCGAAACTCTCGTTGGTGGCTCAACACGGGGAGTTTTTGGCGGCGTCTGCGCCCTTGGCAATGCGATTTTCTCCGACTTGGACAGGAACTGTGGTGGATCGTCCGATGCTATTGGTGGACTGCTATATTCCTTTCGCTCCGCCCGAGTGAGCACGTGGCGTCTGCTGCCGTACGGCACGTCACCGCCAAGGATGCTGGAGATGAATCTTCTTGGCGGTGGGCTAGTCGCACTGGTCGCTGGGTGCGGCGGCGACGGCGACGGAGCCGGGCTGCTGCTGCGAAAGGATTCCGGGGTTGTCGCACGATCATCGTCAGTCTTGTCACGATCTAGTATTGCAAAAAGAAAAATTATAAATTTTATGAGTATTGTACTAACGGAACTATTTCTTATTCACTACAACTTCCGACTATCGACATAACAAAAGACAGAAAAGTTGTAAACATTTTTTTCTCTTATTAATTGTTATTAACTTTACTGTACATAAAATGATTTTTTTCGTATGTTATTATTTAATTCAATTAAATAGATTGGTAAATTGTGTTGAAGGAATCAAGATGAGGAATGCCTCTGGATATCTCGTCAATAATACCAATCAATGTTTGATAATAGTAATTTTTGTAATAATTTTTTTTCCGTCGCAATGTACTAGTGGCATTGCTATTATTTATTTTTCTGATTTCTCTTTCATTAATAAAATATATTATTATGACAGTTATATATGTAAATAAAATCTGGAATATGTAAATAAAATATGTAAATAAATCTAGAAATATTTATGATAATAATTAATCAAATGAGAAGAAAGTCTTTGATATATTATACAAATATATTCTGCGAAAGGATTAATTGTTATTAGCACCTGGCAGTAACATATTTATAAGTTTGACGTAAATTTGTATTAACTAACGTGTATTAATTAAGCATTAATTACTGACCTTTGGTCAGTACAAAGTAAATTCTGTCTATCTAATCCAACTAAAGAATGCTGAAGAAAACAAAAAGCGCAGAGACATTTCCGCAAAAATTGCCTTGTTCCGTGTCAACCTTGCTTCTGTTAATTTTCTTAGAATTTTCTTCGCTGCGCCGTACAATAAGCAGGGATCATTGGAATCTGAACAAACTTCCTGCTTCAAGGTTCGCACAATTTAGCACTTGTGATTTACGATTTGTACGAATGGCGACGTGCGACGCAAGATGAGAGAGGAATTGAATCTCGATACGTATGCGAGCCGAGATCGGGACTCGGCATACGTAATGCACGGACGAGACAACGACAACGACAACGACAACGACAACGACAACGACAACGGCAACGGCGACGGCGACGACGACAGTGGTGGCGGCGGTGACGGTCATAACCATCGGCTGGCGGTTGGCCCGCTGCCGTACATGAATTTACGAGCAACCTTGAAGATTCGCAGGTACCGTATGGCGACTACGGCCGCTTCGCCGTACATTCGTCCTTCGCGCGCGTACGTGATATCCCGCTTTTCTCCTCGAGCACTTCTCTCAGCATACGGCGAGTAACTGTCTTTTATTAGCGAATGACAATGATGCGGTACCGATTTTCTCCGGCTGATATTCCTCTCGAAGCGAAAGATATCAAAGGCGACTCAATATCCTTATTTTCCACCATGATATCGAAATTAAAACATTTCTATTTCTATTATGAATGTGATTTTACATTAACAAATGTCAATGTTTTATATTAACGAATGTCAATGAGGAATGTCTCTGGATTTCTCGCCAATAATATCGACTGTTTACAATATATGTTTAATAATAATTTTATTTCCGTCGCAATGCACTAGTGGCATTGTTATTTTTGTCGCGATGATAAAAAATGATTTATTATTTCATGTGTAGTGCATACGGTCTCTCGACTTTCGAGACTCGCCGAGTGTTTTTTGACGAGTAGGAGGACACTGTATAATCATATCGTTGGAGCGATAATCAGGAAACTACCTGCGCGAGGACACGTGTTTTACTCTGAGGTCATTGTGGAAAATGTATTGAAGGAAGAAAAGACTCTCTCTCTGCCTGGTCTTCGGAGACGCTACTGTCTCCCGACGTTCTTTTGCTAAACTAAAACTGTATACTTTCTTTCTCCTA
This sequence comes from Tetramorium parvispinum, assembly GCA_011638315.1. Classification (NCBI taxonomy): domain Eukaryota; kingdom Metazoa; phylum Arthropoda; class Insecta; order Hymenoptera; family Formicidae; genus Tetramorium; species Tetramorium parvispinum. The sequence continues at coordinate 5,284 of VBVR01003438.1, forward strand.
TTAAAAATTTTATTTGTTTTATTTAAAATTATATAACCAAGAAAAAGCAGCGTATATAAATATCAAAAGATCTCAATGTTAAAATTGTCAGTGATATTAGAGGGTGTAAGTTTGTTCTGTAAATTAAGCAGATTGTAAACAGAATCGCTAGGAATGCAAAACACCCCGTCGAAACTTGGAATGGACCGAAATAGACGGAGCATGGGATTTAAATCCCCACGCCCGCGGCGTCCTCGAGGAAGACGATCTTTTCTCGATCTTCTCAAACGACTCTCGTCCCTGAGCTGGAAATCAACCGGCGGCGATCCCGACCTCGAAATTACGAGTTAGACGAGGCGCCTAACGACATCTTTTGCGCAATCTCTTGCGTCACGGCCCGAACCCCCGAAGGTAACAGCTACGGCACAGCGGCGAGGCACCAAAATGGTTCCCGTTGGTCGGGCAACCTTCGGGTGGAGAGAACCGCGCCGCGTGCATACACGCATGCATGCGTGAGTTCCTCTGACCAAATCCCCCTAACAGGTTCGACCGCGCTATAAATACCTGCGGCGCAATCGTCGTGACCGGGGTACCGATGTACGCCTCTACCTATCTTCGACTCTCTCTCTCCCTCCCACCCCGATTCTCCGTCGTGCTCGCTGCCCGTCCGGTTTCCTCCGCCTATTCCCCGTTTGTTCCGCGCTATCTCTCTCTTTCTCATTTTTCCTTTCGCTTCTCTTTCCCCTTCGGAGGAGCGAGAAAGAGAAAGAAAATGAAATGAGAACCGGTACATCGAGTCGGAATCGAGAGGAACGGGCTTGCTCGCGGGCGAGCGAAGAAGACGAGAAGGAGAGATCGGACTCCAAGAGGATCGGACGGCGAGAAAATTCCGGTAAATCGGGACCTGTGATTACGATCCAAATCGACTTTATAATTAACGATAAATTTACCTTCATGTTTCTTAATTATATTCCGTCCAAAAAAATTGACGGAAAATAACAAGCTGGCTTCGTTTTATTTTTTTTTTTTAAATAATTATTTCCCACATTTTTATGATGAATAAGCACTTTTGATGCTAAAATATAAGAATGTCCGAAATAAAATGTGACAAGGTAATAATGGGGGGAGGGGGGGACACGAGATATATTGTATCGTTAAAAGTTTTTCAAAACGTCGACTCGGTTCCCTTATAGATGGAGGACGTTACAGTTGCCAGCCAGATCGAAAGGGTGTTGAGACGAATGCGCTCGCTCGCGGAACGAAGTGCCTCGAGAGCGATCGAGCGGAGAAGATCGATGCTCGGGCTCGGACGCAACGACTGAATCCTCACAATTCCCAATGCGAAACCCGGGGAGCACGTGCTGGAACGAGCGGTGCGTACACTTCCTGATCTACACGAGGTCGTTGCCATTACGGCTAAAGGCGCTTGTCGAATCTATCCCCGGGGCCGCGTTTAGCGTGTGACTTCTGCCTGTCGTCGCGCCGCACGGCGCTAGGTTGAAATAAAAATAAAATTCCAATTTAATTCTGAGGCGCTCTTACAGATACACGATTCGGGAGAGTATATCAGTACGGCGGTATGTGGGGTGTGGAGTACGAGTCTTCGGCTATTAACGGCGGTTTCTCAAGATCGGCGCGAAAGCACCCGCCTTATAGTATAACGTCGTTTACGGCGCCCCGTAAATCCCACGAGAGATGTGTGTGTATATATATATATATATATATATATTTAGAATATGTATATATAATGGTACGCGCCGATTACTTCATCATTCGACACATTGTTTCTGGTCTGTATGCAGATAAGCGTGATAAAGCGCGCGCTCGGCGGCGTAAATGGCGAAGGCGCGCGCCGCGGAGTGTGTTAGCCGAAAGGAAGGGAAAGGAAAAACCTGAAAAAAGGACTCGAGAGCAGGGAGCGGTCGGCTAGGCTGTAAGTAGGTCGGCTAAGCCGCGCCGTTTCGTTCGATCGAGCAGATATTACAACGGCAACGGAGGCGTTAAGGCCTGATGACGATGCTGACGATGCACCGCGCCGTTGCGAGAGAACTCGCAACAGGATCTCTCGAACCCGGTCGCGACCCAGGCTGCTTTATGCGCGGCAGGTTTTCTCGAATCTCGCACTTCGATCTCGAGACGTTCCTCTCTCTCGTCTCGATTTATTTTCCTTACTCCGATAAGCTTGCAGAAGAAATATTACGTTTACTTATATTCATATACTATAAAGTTATTCGAAAAAATTTCTTCAAGACCCTTCAAGCTTTCTTCTCTTTCTTTTATAATCTTTTATTTTTTTGCATCGACATCATCGCGTCATCCTCGATTAATCGGGGATTAATTTTTGAAGCGCGATGTGAAGAGATTCCAGGCAAGGACGCGACGGAATCCGAACCGCAGCGTTTGTGCGATCGCGGCGATCGCGAGAAAGTGCGGCATCCCGTATGCACGGTCTTGCGCGCGAGCCTCCACGCGCGCGCGGTATCTGCGTAGCGTCTGCGTAGCGTTTGCGTAGCGGTACCGTGCGTGGGTCGAGTCGTCGCGCGCGGACAGCAAGGTGACACCGTACACGCGGCGTATACCACTTGGTCGCTTTACGTAATGGACACGCGCGCGTATTTCCTCCACCCTGCGCGAAATCCTCGCGCTTCCATCTTCGGAGCAATCTGCGTTTCGCGCCGCCGTACACTAACAATGACAGAAAAGTATACTTACTTTTGGAGTCAACCACAATTTTCTAATATTTCTAACGATAATTATGGTTAACATAATATGATGCATATATAGTTAAGTTAATCTTATTTCGTGTTAGAAATATTCAAAAATTATGATTGACTATATTTCTCTCTCATTGTCAGTGTAGAATATCTGATTGTGAGTAAAACGTACACTGTAAAAAATTATGCGAACAATGTAAAAATCGCACAATTTATGATGTAATATACATTTTCATGTGGTTCTTTCACTTACCGTTCGTGTAACTTTTTACACTAATTTTTCTCACATCACAAAGAAAGTACATCAAATTACACGAACAAGGGTAAAAGTCACACGATTTATACTCGAGATACATATGCGATGTTTTACAGACTTTTCTTACAGCGTACGTAACTTACAATTAGTATATGTCTAGAACTATACAATTAGTATAATCTAAAGAAATACAAGATGTACGAAAATGATGTTTGGTATTATTTACCGTTAGAATGTGTACTGCAAAATAAATTTTTTTATAAATATATATCAGCATTATTTCAACCTGATATTTCGTATCTACATTTCCATCGAATCTTAATATTGATCAAGACGTGTTCTTCTCGCAGCATTGACTCTATATGCGTGACGTAGCGCTTAATTTATGCTATCTCCAACGGGGAAATCTCTTAATCTCGCTTCGCGAACTAAATTTTGGAGCAACGTATCGGGCCAACTTGCAGTTTATCGTTCCCAAATTACACGTATCCCCGTTTTTATCACTCGCGCCGATCGTACGCGATCGCGCAACGCGCGATTCCCGCCAGCTTGATCGTGCCAGCGGAACGACGCGACGGCACGATCGAATCGCGCATACGAGTTCTGCGCTTCCTAGAAGCTACGAGACGCGCGCACACACGTGCACGTGTGCACGCGTATGCGTGCAAGTCCATCCGCTGGCTTGGTAACGCCACGCTTCAGAGCGCGAGGAAGATCGAGGCGTTAGTCGACGACGATGACAACGACAGCGGCGGCGGCGGCGGCGGCGTTTCTCGCTCTCGACCTTGGCACTCGGTGAAAAGTCTTGGATGAAAAAAATCGCCGGTGCATTTTGCGAACGAAGGGAAAGAAGCAAGGGGAGATTACTGCAGTGGGGGAAGACCGGTGCAACTCCGGCAACGTGGCCGGTCGAGCGTGTCGCCGTAATGCCAGAGATCGCACAACAAAGTCAGAGACACTATGCCGGTTGAAGGAAAGTGGCGGTACTTCTGTTGGTTTAAGTCGCGGCAACGCGACACCGCGACACCGCGATGAAATGTGACGAGGTGAATCGAGGCTACCTGATAATTCTCGGCCACGTTGCTCCCACCCAAGCTTTCTGCGGCGGATCGAGAAAATCTGGAATTTGTGGAAAATACCCGCGCTATTGTTCTTGTTTCTAATTCTCGATTGCCAGAAAATTATACCTCGCGGTAGTATTGGTAATTCGAATTAAATTCTGTTTTCTTTTTTTGTAGCATATTTTGAGATCGTGGGAAGCATTATGTGATGTCGACAAAATTAAAAGTCGCATCCACCAGAGACTTTTGTTCGTCGCGCAATTATCCTTACACAATGAAATTGTACGGCGTGTCTGGCGGTTACTGATAACCATTTTGCAAAGTGACGAAAAATGCGACAGCCAGTGGGACACTGTTACTGTACACGCGTCATCATTATCTTGCAATTTCAAGTGGATATCCAACTTTATTCACATAATTCAACGTCGGTTATATAAGGCCGCTTTTTTACATTCGTATTACATAATGAACGTGTAATTAACTCGGGAATTATAAATCGATTTAAGTCTCATCCGAGAGTAGAAACGTGAAAAATCTGAGATAATTAAACGCATATAAATCACGTTAGCGTTATCGACTTATATTTATCAAATTCAGTGAGAAAGCGATTGAATCGATCATCGTATTAATCGTACGTATTTCGTTCTAAGCAATTATTAATTTATAAGGCTGCATTGCCCGTAATTTTATTCCTCTCTAATTAGAATAGCAGAGAAAATGGCAGCGGTAAAATCACCTTAGCAGTCTCATTCGTGGTATTTCGATCGGGATTTTTTTCAAACAGACCGGGATCAGAGACCGTGGCAAAATCGTCGCGACTGAGCGGTGTCACTCGGCCAGTCGTTGTTGGAGCGCTAGACCGCAAACTACGCCATCATTTGAAATAATAGCTCGTATCGTGCAATTATGCAGGGACAAAAGTCAAAATTATTTCGCAGGTTACTGCAAAAAGTTTGTCGTTTTTTCACCAAACAATCATATTAAATACAGCTAGAAAACTAGAGTTCTTTGAGAAGAAGTTAAAAATTTCTAAACAAATACATAAAAATATATCCAAGAGTTTGTGACAACTGTTTCGATTTCATTGAAACTTGGCATTCGACTACCCTATACAGCTTTGTTTCTTTCCCAAGTTTTTGGAAACTCGGGCGAGATAAAAATCGTAATTTTTATAATATGATGATAACGAACAAGCTAGGTTTAACGAGGGATTGCAATAATTAGGGAAACAGTGTAAACCATGCAGTTAGATTGAAACAAAGTTTTTCATCACCGGGAAAGAAGGAACTCTCGCGTTCGCGGTTCTACCCATTGAGATTGCAACACGACGTGTTTTCTTCAACGTGTGACATTCGATGAGAGCAGCGCTTGGACGCTATTATCCGTAATAACCACACTCGCGATAATTCACCGTCGCGAAACGATCGCGCCGATTCGCTAGCGCCTAGTGTAGAGCGAGATTTATCGCGCTGAACGTTCTTTTCTTCTGCACTTGGCCCCCTTGCTCGGAAAGAATTTCGGTCACGGCCCTCTTGCGCCATTAGCTGCCGCCGCCGCCGCCGCCGCCGTCACACTCATCGTCGTTCTCTGTATGCGGGGTGTGTTGCGTATGTGTGCGCACCAACTACGACGATGATGATGACGATGGCGTACGCACCGAGGTGTACCTGCTCGCGGCGCTTTCGACGACGACGACTCGAACCTGTTCCCCCTGTGCGCGGCGAGAAATCCGGTGTCGTTTCAACCGGTGGACCTCGGCGTACGTGTCTGCGGGGTGTTCCGCAAGATTTACGTTTAGCCTCAGGGACGTATATACACATTTTGCGTGAGAGAACGACTTGAGCCTCGCGGAATTTTCATACGAAACGCTGCATTTTCAAAATGATATATCACATCGCCTCGACGATCTTCCGAGAATAAAATCGAGAATAAAATCGAGAAGGAGTTTCTTTCAAAGTCACTACTTAAATTGAAGAAGAATGTACACTACGCGCTCCCGCGCAGGCTAATGAAGTCTAGTGCCTAAATCGGAATAAATTAATTACGTTTCTGTGGCGTACCTAATGGTTTGGTAACTGTACGTGAAAAGGAACGTATGAAATTTGTCGGATATTTAATTTCACGCCTCCTTTTTCAACGTACGTCACGGTACCGCGAAGACCCGTACACCCCTATGCGAACGGACACGGGCACGGACACGCACGCGCACACGCACACGTGCGCGCGCGCGCGCGTACGATTAGACATGCATGCACGCATCGCGAGGCTTACGGGCGATGCATTGTAATTCGTCGCAATGACTGCACATCCTGGTGTACTAGCCTTTGCAACAGGTGCGCGCGTCACTGAGCGCGATTACCTGCGTGTCAACGACAGTTAAAGCTCGTATGTGCACTGGATGTAACAGTATTTATCTACACAGCGCGCGGTACATACGTACGATACACGATACATTAACGGCGTTTCTTTCAGGGGAATATTCCTTTCTTTTTCTCGCGCACCCGAAACCGTCGGACGCTTCGCCAGTAAAATCGCTAAATCTCCCTCTTGCAATCACGAAATTGAGATCTGACATAACTCGCATCATTTTCGCGTATCCGCTGCTATCCGCTACTCAACGTTCAAATAGTTGGTACCAAAATGTCAAGGTTAAAAGACTTTTAATTTACTTTTACTTGAACGCTATTGCGTAACGGATTGGAGCATTTGGAAAGCGTCGACTTTGATATTTTTAGGACAAGGATTTATTAGAATTTCTGGGAATTTAACTTGAATTTAACTGTGCAGAATAGCTTGTACAAATTAAGGAACTTTTGATTTGAAAAAAAAGGGACTTTCCTTAATCGTCACAGTTTATAAAATCAGAAAAAATGAATTTGAATTAAAAATAGTTACAATAATATAAGGCTCTGTTTAAGTAAAAATTAAAATGTAATTGTAAAATGACTATTAAGAGACTATTAAGCACGAAAATCGGACGAAAATAACACATACAAGTTACATGAGATATGTAATCGCGCCACGCCGCACCGGCCCTGCTAGCTCCCTTCGTCGCGTTGAATTTAACGCATTCCACACGCACGGTGCGCGACAGTGCGATCATCCTCTTTTGGCGCGGCCATCGGCTAAGTGGAATGAGCGTGCGTCGCACCGCAATTGCATAAAGCGTACCGCGTCGCCACAAGTTTCATACAGAGGGAAGGTACGACCCGGCTCTCGAAACGGCGCATTCTAAAATTCTAGTGGTTAGCGAGGATCGTATAAACGCGGATAAATAATCCGAGAAAGAGTCGCACGACACCCGCCGCTGAAAGTAGTACGTCGCTTAGAAAATGAAAAATGTACAGATCCGGTCGTAAGAATTATAAAATGTTTACGGAATCGCGTGATAGGGAAATGTAAGCAGTTCTCAGAAATCCCAGTTTATCTTAATCGTCGAGTGTTGGGTAAATAAATTAAAAGTAGAAGAAATTGATCGCATCTGATTATCATTCATGCATCCAGCGTATTTGCGTAGTATCATGTAAGATACTCGAGATGAAGAATCACAAGCGCGGAACTTTTAAATAAATCATCTTTTTCAAATACAAAGAAATTGCGGAAGTTTTAACCAGTTTAAATCAACACGCCTTACATATTAATATTTAAAATTGCAGATGGCTGAAATATTTTTTCCAGACTTAAATAGGAATATGAATAATTTCGGAGATACGAATACATATTTAAATTTATACGGCATATATTTGAGAAAGAGAGAGATGACGTGAGAGCGAGAAGGGTTCAAATTTAATAGCACCGTCGTGTGAATTCGCCAAGATCGATAAGATCGTCGGGGAATGCGAGGAGAGTTCCGTACACCGCGTTGAATTTCTAGTCAGTGACTCTCGGTCGGCCTACGTCCTTCTATCCATTCCCCACCGTTTCTCGCCGCTGCATGCCACGACGAGATTCTAATGCCAGCACGGTCGCCTTGGCCGTCGCGAAGATCACTGACAGCGGGCTTGAGTGGCGTTGCGCAACTCTCGTTGCGCGAAACCGAAGGTTCCTGTGTGATTCTAACGGGAGGCAATTCCGTTGCCTAATAGACATGCCGAATATCAGACTACGAAACTCATCAACATTCATAAGAAGAACCTGTCGCCCTGCCGTTTTAAGGCCGCGGCCATGAATTCATAAGAGATACGTCCAAGTTCGCGCGATTATAGGACACAGTTATGCCACGTAAGTCGGTCTATACATATTAAGTTTGCAATGTTGAGAAAGAATGAGAGAGAGAGAGAGAGAGAGAGAGACAGGAAAATTACGACGTTCGATATTCCGAGAAGAGATACCCGAAAAAGAGAAAATACTTCAACAATTATATGAATTATTTGATGCTGCATTGAAAAAAATTCTGGTTAAAAAACGGACGAATCAAGAAAAATCTTGTAGGCGTGATCAAATATTCTGGTTATCATAAGTTATAAAGTATATTGAGTTCTATTATATGAACCAGAATATTTCATCACGCCTACAACAAGATTTTTCTGATTCATTTTTAACCTAAATTTTTTTTCAGTATGAAAAAGTTCAATTCCATAAAATTAATCTTCCGTTTCATTCGAAAATGGAAAGAATCTATTTCAAAAGTTATCTAATATAAATATTTATCGCTATAAATATTTCTTCGAATTATATTCAGTCGTGAAACTTTCTGGAGAAAAAAAAAGTACGAGTCTTTAATGTAACGCTCTTTTCACATCGTGCACGAATCTGCGGAAACGTTCCGAGTGAACGAGAATCGTCGGTAGAAAAATTGTATTCTCGGCGCAGCGCACATCGCTTAGGCGAGCATCGAAGTCTCCGGTCCGGCGCACCGGAATTAATGTATACACGTGTCGATTCGCTGCCGCCGCGAGCGCAGGAAACGTTATACGAGCGGCGGTGCGCGCGGTGTAGCATTACGATCTCGCGTCAGTCTGGATTCCGTTTGATCGGCAACGCGGAAAATGCATATAAAACTAATACTCCGTACGCACACGACCTGCGCGAGAAGACGTTTACGTAACGTATCGACGATGCACGCGCGCGCATGAATCTTCTTCTCTCTCGCCGTCAAGGATTACGATGTTTATCGTCGCGACGGGCGAGCGCCGTGCTTTGCCGCACGAACGAAAGGGCTTTAAGCGACGTGTCGTCTAATGAGTCGATTTATACGCGGGCCATTAAATTCGAGGGGCGATGAATCACTTAATTGGACGACGTTGCATTAATTGAACGGCTGCGTCGGTCACGCGCCCCGCGCCGAGGAAAAAAAGAATGGCGATTGTGACAAAGTATTGAGGCAGCCGGAGCTCTCGGAATGACGCTAATTGTAAGTTAAGAATGAAACCGCTTCCGTGTAATATAAATGTTTCATTAACATATATAACTAATGATAAACACTGGCAAAAGAGAAAGAGAAAAGGAAGAAAAAAAAAGAATGAGAGAAAGAGTAAGGACTCTCGTGCACCTGCGACAACGGTGATCGTACAGAACTAGTAAAGGTGGGTCCAGACTTGTGTCGTGTCACTGTATCGTATCATGTTCAGCTACGTGTGGACGCGGTGCTATATCGTGTCTGCGTATTATTTTGATACGTAGATCCGATACGACCAATTATGATACGATACGGTGATACGACACATGTCTGGACCCACCTTACACAGGCCATCGACACCGCGTTTTGCGCATCATTCGTGCGCATGGCCTCGTGAACGTAGGAGCCTGACGCAAAACAAGAATTAAAAATAGGGAGACGGGGAGCGAGAGCTCACGCACAAAAAAGCAAAAAGGAAGAAGAAGAGCGAGAGAGAAAGAGAGAGAGAGAGAGAGAAAGAGAGAAGCCGCCCCGGTCACTTTCCTAAACCAGTTTAGGACCACATTCGGCCTCCACCTACTACTCACTATACCGTTGTAAAAGTACCACCCGTGATCGACCTCGACTAGTCCGTCGCCCGAGGACTAATAGGCCCGAACGAAAAATCAGCGGTGAGTTATGTAACAGAGCTATGCGGCGACGACTCGCCACAAGCACGCGATTTTCACGCAAATTAGTCAAACCTCGGTTTATCTTTACGGCCATTGAGAACGACGAAAAAGTCATTACGTACGTAACGACTCGCGATAATGTTAAGTGCATCTGAGGACGTTGCGCGATGCAGGTAAACGACGTAAAATCTATCGTGAAAAATCTCGTTTTGAAGCCGATTGCGCCCGTGGAGTAAAAGAGTCCAAATTCATTGCGTTATGAGCCGCAAGCTCGGTCGACCTTGATTGCAACTGCGCCGCGTCGCGTCGCGTATGCACATCCGCGACGGACAAATTGCAATTGTACTTTACGGCCGTTCACTCACTATACCGTTCCTCATCGGCGCGGCTGACGCGCGGAAGGATGACCGTTGTTTTCGACGAAACCGTTCGTACGACGTAAACGTCATTATGCAATCGCGCGCGGCGTTCGTGTGCACAAAGTGGTAACTCGCATAATTAACTGCACGTGGCGTGCATAGATACACGGACAAGTTCGCCGACTGCCAAAGGTCACCGTTACTAAGCGCCGTGCGAGAAACTCTTTTTTTTCCATCCGTGTTATAATCAGCGTATCGTTGTTGATTATGTAAAGATTTTTATTACGATGAAAAATGTGTGGCAAGTGAATCATTGAGGAGTATTACGACGAGAAAAAGCGCTCACGTGCGCCACAACCGCCAGGAAGGGTGCAGTCGCGAATCATTAAAAGAGATAACGTCCGGTTATTATTTTTTTTTTCTTTCATTCGAACACGAGCTGAAGGGAGTTGCTGTATCATATCTGTTGAATTCGCGAGGATTGCATAATGAGCCGAAAATATGTACACGCGAGTACGCAGCATAATGCGATTCACGAAAGTAAAAAACCTCACAAATGCGTCGCGCAATAATGCCCGGAACCGAGGTGCACGAATTGCAATCGCACCTGTAGCCAAAAACACGATCGCACCTGCGGCAAAAGTGTAACATTTTAGGACTCTTTTTCTCTCTCTCTCCCTTTTCCTCTTTTATTTGCCCCCTTGTTCGACAGGTACACCGTAAAGAGGATGCCCGACGAGAGAGAGAAGCCAAACTTGTACTCCGATCGTTCCGCGTTATCGACGGTCTGTATATTACGGATTAAATTGTCGAGATCGCTATCTTAATTTTACACGGCAGCAGTTTACGCGAGTCTCCATAACGATCCGATAATCGGCATATCAAATTGCTGTGTACGCAGCACCGAAAACATGAAGATAATTGTCCTGTGCCTTATTAATCCGTTCTCCATTTAGCCCGATAATGAATTGGCGCCGTATAGGTATACGCGAAAGTCCTCGCCGCGATTTAATATACACTTCGTAGATGTTTATCTTTCTCATGCGTGCATACGCAAAATTTTATAACGCACGAAGGTGATTGTATCGACAATTATAACAGGTAGCATTATGCACTCCATAATTCCAACTCGATTAATCGATTCAATTTGATTATGCTTTGACAATCATTTCAATTATTTTACTTTATCTCTGTGAGCAGAGAAAGCTCAAGCTTGAAATCGATTTTGCATTGATTTCGAATTTTAATTTTAAATCCATTCACGGACGTATTAAAAAGTTCGAAGAAAAGAACGCGGTAAATATTCGCTAGAAAAAAAAAAAGAAATACCTACTTCAATTCAAACTGACCAAAAGAGTTGTCAATCAGAAAAATATCAGGCAAAACCTCAAATATCTTAATATAGATAATTAGTAATTCTAAAAAAGAATTCAAACAGAATCGATGTAATTTCGACGAGTTCTTTTCACAGTAAGGGAAGATGAACGTTGTGCCATTAATTTAAGTGGCTTTAAGTTAACCATTGTTAGCCATTAAGTTCACACAAGTGTAGAAAATAAAAGTCGCCGAAATGACAAGGGTTCCGTTCCGTTTTAGTTGAAAATCACTTTACATTGATCCTTGTTAACGATGAGGCTCAATGGCTCCGCGCTGCCAAGCGGGCTGTCCTTGCCGCTACCGAGAGGTGGACTCTTGCTGAGATGTTGCGACTCCAGCAGCCGCAGCTGCTGCTGGTGCAGTCGGTTCTTGATCAGAAAGATCTTTGGCATCGTGACCTGACGTGTCGGGAGCGATGCACTAGGTTGTCACTTTGCACTACCACTACATCGAAGTGGTAAGTGAGCCGCTCCCCTGCTCCGCAGTGCAGTCAAGATCGCGATCGCGGCACAACAAGCGCGAGAACACGTTTGAAACAAAGCACGATCAGTACGGTCTTGTATACAACAGTGTCATACTCGAGAGTACTTGGCGAACAACGACGGTCACGACGACGAACTTGATCAAGTGAGCACCTGTTGCGGTCGCGGTGATCCGTCCGTGACACGTTACTTG